>JAXIVJ010013082.1:0-38321 GCA_036785665.1 Chirona hameri
GACTGCGTTGGCCGGGCCCGGAGAGCCGGAGGGAACACGATTGTTGCACTATATATCACTGGTTACCGCCTTCTACGATCACATTCCATTAGAAGGATAAGTTTCCACTCATTGGCCATGCCAAAATTTCGTCAGAAGTAAATGGAATGGTCATAACAAAACAGGAAAATACACACATACAGCACATCCCTGTGTAAACCTGCGCCTCTTGCGGCCAGTCGAAACGTTCACTCTGCAGCGTTTAGCGTTTAGCGTTTATTCTTCTAATACATGCATACATACGATGGGCAAATGAACATCCTACCTAAATACCCTTCACCTTCCCTCGGCGGGGCTTTTCAGGTTCCGAGCTTACGTATAATATACATCTCTCACTTCCACATCAACAATATACATATTAAAGAAGTACGCGAGTTCAGAATCATTTATAGTCGCCTTAGTTCGTTTTACTATTTGGTCGTTCTTGATATCGCGTCAGGTTGTTCGTTTCGCTATTCGGTGGTTCTTTCCAAGAGATGTTGCCTCAAGTTATTTTTGAATGCCGTTGGCGTCTGGATGTGGCGCAGTGATGCTGGCGGTTTGTTCCATGAGCGTAGCGCTCTGTGCGGGAACATCTTATGCACCGTTTCCAGATGGACTGGTCTGAGGTTTGTGGCCTGTATGTTGGTTTGATCGCTGGAGGCCCGCGTCGTGCGGGACGACACCTCGCTCCACGGTGTGATAAGCCTGCCAACTGTCACAGATCCTTTGGTGCCGTGCACGATGTTGTTTACTCTCGTGCAGTCACGGAAGGCGATCATTCCCTTGATTGTCATCCAACCAAGAGACCTGCGCGATTCAGAGATACGATCTCTTTTGCGCTTGCCGGTGACAATTCGCACTCCGAAGTTGATAGCCTTGTCTAGTCGTCTTCGCTGAGCGTCGGTGGTGGGAGCCCAAGCTGGCAGACAGCAGGAGATGTGTGAGAACACGAGGGTTTGAATCAGGAGTTTAAGGGTAGACATTGGTAGAACGTGCCGCAGTTTGCTGATGACTATGAGTGACGAGAAACACATTTGAACAATTTTGCTGGTATGTGGCTTCCAGTTAAGGTTTGTATCTATAGTAATCCCTAGCACTCTGATAGTATCGGCCGGTCGAAGTACCGTGTCTTCAAACTTGACTTGAAGAGAGGCTCCCGCTCGGATTGAGGTGCCGACGATAAGAAATTCTGTTTGGTGGGGTTAATTTTCAGACCATTTGCTCTGAACCATGAAGACACTACTCTAAGATCAGATTCGATGTTATTTCGAAGATCTTCTAACCCCTGGTCGGTAGGAGATCGTTTGTGTATGAGCTGGGTGTCATCTGCATACACCACCATTTTACATTTCTCGGAGACATAACATTGTAGGTCGCTGGTCATCAAGAGGAAGAGCACTGGTCCCAGGATGCTGCCTTGGACCACACCGAAAGAAACTTCTTTCGAAGTATTTCCCCCTTTCACTGTTTGTCGGCGATTTTCGAAATAGCTGGATAACCAGTGAGACGATATCCCGTAACACTCGAGCTTCGAGAAGAGGGCTTTTCTGTCCACACAATCGAATGCTTTAGCAGATCCAGCGAACACATGGAAGAGATGTTTCCATTGTCCATGTTTCCGGCAAGATGTGTAACGATATCTATGCTGGCATCTTCGGTGGAATGGTGAGGTCTGCAAGCGTATTGTGAGTCTGAAAGTATATGGTTTTTGTTGATATATTCCGTAAGTTATGTCAAATAAGTCTTTTCGGCGAGCTTGCCGATAGGGCTTAGAACACTTACTCTCTCGGTTCATTGATGGATCCGCTTTTGTGGATTGGAACCACGACGGCTTCTTTCCAGAGTTGAGGTACGCGTCCAGATACCAGGGATCTGTTGATGTGTAGGTGCGGGCCCACCACTTCGAAACATTTCCTCAAGAGCGGAAGGCTGACACCATCCGGCCCCACTGATTTCGAGCTGCTCATAGCCATTAGGGCTGCTTTCATCTCCGGTAAAGTAACTGGATGGACCTGAAAGGTATCACTGACTACTCGAGGTAAACGCGGACTCATGTATGGACATGTAGTAGCATTTAGCTCTTGCGCTATCCGCTGACCTACTGGAGAAAAATAGTCGTTGAAAATGTCTGCAGTCTCGCTGTTTAGAACTGCGCTGTTTTTGTCAGGTTTCGTACGAATTCCATATTTGTGCAGTTTAATCCACATCTCCTTGTGGTTATGTGGCGAACTAACTTTGCAAAATTCAGCTTTCGCCTTTCGGAGATAATTTGCGAAAATCCGTTTGTCTGCTTTGTAGCTGGCTTCTGACTGGTGATTTGTTGAGGTCCCTTATTTGCCTGGCTTCGTCTCTTTTGGCCTTTAAGCGAAGAAGCTCTTCACTATCGGTCAGCCAAGGGCAGCCTTTTTGGTTGAATGTGATGGTCTTCATGGGACAATGTCGGTGTATGTGTTGGTTCCAGATGTTCATAAACGCAGCATATTTATCGTCTGCAGAAGTGGCATCGTAAACGGTGTTCCAGTCCGATAGAAGAAGATCCAAACACAGGTGGTCGTAATTAGTGTGTTTTGTGATGCGCATTGTCACTTGGCGTTTTGGTGGCTTCCGCCTGGGAAAAGGAGCGGCGATCATTATCAAGTCGTGGTCGCTGAAGTTGCATGGTATAACTTCTGCGTGATTGTTCAAGCCGGGAACGTTAGTGATAATGTGGTCGATTAACGTGCCGCTGGCTGGTCGAGTGGGCTGTTGGATAAGCTGTTGAAGCCCGAGGTCCTGTAGATGCGTAGTGTATTGTTGAACTCCAGGCTTAACAGGGTCTTGTATATCCAAATTTACATCACCGAGTAGGAATAAAGGCTTGTTGAGACTGATGACTTCTTCTAGTTGATCTCTGAGGTCGTCCAGCGCTGCCGGAGGGGCATCAGGCGGGCGGTAGACAGCCCCACAACGACTGACCTGGCTCCCGAACTAGAGATGGCTATCCGAGCAGCGTGTCTCATGTATACTCAGATCTTCACTGTAGGCCTGATTCGTTGCAGTCGAAACGTTCGCTCTGAAGCGTGTCTCATGTATACTCAGATCTTCACTGCAGGCCTGATTCGATGCAGTCGAAACGTTCGCTCTGCAGCGTGTCTCATGTATACTCAGATCTTCACTGCAAGCCTGATTCGGTGCAGTCGAAACGTTCGCTCTGCAGCGTGTCTCATGTATACTCAGATCTTCACTGGAGGCCTGATTCGGTGCAGTCGAAACGTTCGCTCTGCAGCGTGTCTCATGTATACTCAGATCTTCACTGCAGGCCTGATTCGGTGCAGTCGAAACGTTCGCTCTGCAGCGTGTCTCATGTATACTCAGATCTCCACTGCAGGCCTGATTCGGTGCAGTCGAAACGTTCGCTCTGCAGCGTTTCATGTATACTCAGATCTTCACTGCAGGCCTGATTCGGTGCAGTCGAAACGTTCGCTCTGCAGCGTGTCTCATGTATACTCAGATCTTCACTGCAGGCCTGATTCGGTGCAGTCGTGGAACGGACAGGTCAAGTTAACTAATGCTCTGCAAAATGCACATTTTCATGGCATTTAGGAAAAAGAGAAAAACAAGCAAACAAATCTTCGAAATGTTCAAAAAACGTATCCCTACTCAGGGGTCTGAGTTTGTTTGAATATTCTGTCTGAATTTGTTCGGATCTTTTGTTACGTCATTCCCAGACGAAACCAGTCAGGCTTTTCTGCCAATTTGTCTAGCAAGTATAAACATTTTGTTGAAAAGACATAACAATATTAGTCGCGTGCGTATTGTCCGTTGTCATAGCGTGTTTACTAATACAATAACGTTTTCAGACTACAGCAAGCGGTGGGCGCTATGGCAGGCTCATTCAAAAAGTACATCCTAAACAAACTGGGTCTGCTGCGATCGCTCTCTGCAGACCAGCGCAACGGCAACCCCAACATCCAGCGCAACAACGCGTCCAACAATCCATCCGCCCACAAACACGCCGTCCAGGAGGCACCGTCGGTGGTGCGCGATTCGCCGGAAAGCAGTGCGGACCAATCAGAGAGCCCGGCTCATCACGACGCTCCGCCCCGCGTCGACGAGAGCCCTCTTTCGCCGGCCCGGTGCAACCCAGCCTTCCGGTCTCCCCGCCAGGCGCCGCGGCGCTTCTTCCAGCGCCACAGCATGCTGGACCACAGCCGGGTCAGCCCGGCGCACCGGCGGCCACCGTCGTCGCCCGTACGCGACCTCGCCCACCTGAAGGCCGTGCGCAACAGACGTCTGATGAAGGAGTACCGCGAGATCACGCACAACATGGCGCGCCAGACCGAGCCGGCCTTCACCGTCGAGCTCGTCAACGACTGTCTCTACGAGTGGAACATCCACCTGTTTAACATTGACCACACCAGCGACCTGTGGCGCGACATGCGCGACCTGCGCATCGGCGGGATCCAGCTGAACATGGCGTTCCCGGAGAACTTCCCGTTCTCGCCGCCGTTCCTGCGCGTGCTCTCGCCGCGGATAGAGCGCGGTTTCGTGATGGAGGGAGGAGCCATCTGCATGGAGCTGCTGACTCCGCGCGGCTGGGCCTCTGCCTACACAATAGAGGCCATCATCATGCAGTTCGCCGCCAGCCTCACCAAGGGACAGGTCAGTCTGTTGGCCGGCCTCGTCAAGGCACAGGTGGGTCTGTTGGCCAGCCTCGTCAAGGGACAGGTGGGTCTGTTGGCCAGCCTCGACAAGGGACAGGTGAGTCTGTTGGCCGGCCTCGTCAAGGCACAGGTGGGTCTGTTGGCCGGCCTCGACAAGGGACAAGTGATTCTGTTGGCCGGCCTCGTCAAGGGACAGGTGAGTATGTTGGCCGGCCTCGACAAGGGACAAGTGATTCTGTTGGCCGGCCTCGTCAAGGCACAGGTGAGTCTGTTGGCCGGCCTCGTCAAGGGACAGGTGAGTCTGTTGGCCGGCCTCGTCAAGGGACAGGTGAGTCTGTTGGCCAGCCTCGTCAAGGGACAGGTGAGTCTGTTGGCCGGCCTCGTCAAGGGACAGGGGTGAGTCTGTTGGCCAGCCTCGTCAAGGGACAGGTGAGTCTGTTGGCCGGCCTCGACAAGGGACAGGTGAGTCTGTTGGCCAGCCTCGTCAATGGAGGGTGCGGCTAATTAGCGATTGGGACATTGCGATTTTTAAAGGCCACACAACAGCTGAGAGGCGCGCGCTATTTGGCTCGGGGCGCCTCTGCGCGGAGAAACGGGATGCAATCCGAGCCGCGGATGCGGCCGGTGCCGCGTGCAATGCAATCTGCACCTGTACGCCGTTAGGAATTTGGTTGGGTTACGTGAAAAAAGGGTATTGAATCGTCACAAGATAATTGAACGACCTGTCTTTTGAAAGCAGTTGCATCCAATTCGGTTCGACTGAATCGGAGATATAACTTCCCAAATATGGGTCATTTAACACGTGGGAGGTGCTGAGAGGTGACCTGAGCTGAGAGCTGAGCTGGAGGTGACCTGCTGAAAGTGAAACTCCAGTGTCCGGTGCGGGGTGTGCTTGCGATAAATTGAGATAGAATGGATGCACTGAATGTGAGTGATGATGACTTTGTCTGGGAACCAACAGCACAAGCACATCAAAGGAAGGTAGGTAATCATTAATTTGGCAATTATTTCAAAGCTCTTTATATTGGAAACGAGTGGAGGATTTACGTGTTACAGACCAATTACTCCGCTGCAATTGTGGAAACTGCAGAGGGAAAATGTGCTTCTATGATTCTTGAAGTCCAGTTGTCATGTCAATGTAATTCCTTGTGTCTCAGTCTGTTCATGACCGAGGTATTGATCTGCCGTGATCTTCAGTGTGGTTCCCTCCAGAATATGCCGTCAAAAACCTAAATGCAGCTGCGGCAGGACTGCGCCAGCCGGTTAACATGATTATCATCCCGAACCCAACGCGTACCATATATATATATATATATATATATATATATATATATATATTATATATATATATATATATATATATATATACATACATACATACATACATACATACATACATACATACATACATACATACATACATACATACATACATACATACATACATACATACATACATACATACATACATACATACATACATACATACATACATACATACATACATACATACATACATACATACATACATACATACATACAGACATACATACATACATACATACATACATACATACATGCATGCATGCATGCATGCATGCATGCATGCATGCATGCATGCATCGCGCACGCACGCACGCACGCACGCACGCACGCACGCACGCACGCACGCACGCACGCACGCACGCACGCACGCACGCACGCACGCACGCACGCACGCACGCACGCACGCACAGATAGAGATAGAGATAGAGCTAGAGCTAGAGCTAGAGCTAGAGCTAGAGCTAGAGCTAGAGCTAGAGCTAGAGCTAGAGCTAGAGAGGGAGATGGGAGATGGAGATGGGAGATGGGAGATGGGAGATGGGAGATGGGAGATGGGAGATGGGAGATGGGATATATATATATATATATATATATATATTATATATATATATATATATATATATATATATATATATATATATATATATATATATATATATATATATATATATATATATATATATATATATATATATATATATATATATATATATATATATATATCACGTAGTGCTTTAGCAAGGAGCATTGAAAATAATTAAGTAAGTTTGTGTTCGACCTTCTCCTTGAAATGACTATCTAAATATTAAAAATGAAACAGTTATTTACATGTGGATTCGGGTACAACCCATCATCAGATGTATTGATTAAAACATGACACTCAATTACAGGATAAAAACATTTCGATAGCTCGTGAAGTTCGATTATGTTATCCTCGTATACAGACAGTCAAGCTATAACGCCACTCGTCGATCCAAACAAGTAACAAGACATATAAGCAATAAGCATATCGCCAACTACTAATCGTTTCGTTCTAATCGTGGCTACCTGTTCCAATCAATCGCGATCACCATCAGTCAAAAAGGTCGGCCATCACAAAACTAATCAATGTCGCACAATATGACAAACACGCATGCTCATAACATACATCTATATTCTATCCTGACATAAGACGCCACGATGACATGTGTTCGTTCAAAACTGGCTTCTTGTCCCTGATCATGATAGATTCAGCGATTTTCCTATCTGGATGGTCTCTAGTTTTCATCAAAATTATCATTTCTAGAGGTGAGATCCGAACTTTTTTCCGCTTTGGTGATGCCGCTATGATTTGATTTAAAATGATCACCAACAGGAGTGAGTTCAGTTTCATTTTGAGCGCACCGCAAGTGCTCATTGTAGCGGAGACGTAGGGGCCTCTTACTCTCTCCTACATATGTGGCCCCACAAAACTTACACCTAAGCTCATACACTACATTTTTGTCCGTGCATCTACCATTTTTTAACATTTTACAAGTGTAGCAAGTTTTCTTGCCTGAAGGGCATGGGGGTCAGATAGAGATGAGTGCACCAACTCACGTTTTAAGGTTTTCGGCGAGTACCAGGAAAGGTTAATGTTAAGGCCACTTTTCTAACAACCTGTTTTACTTTACATAACACTGTCTCGTCTACATAGGGTAAGTTGAGGACACCATCAGTGCGACTGTTGCGGTGATCTCTGCCTTGATCACATATCTTACGTTTAGCTTTGCGCCACCTCTCCCACCTGCCTTCACGACCCTCTGTTGACCTCAACACCTGTCGCTGAACACGATTCAGCACATGAGCGGGATAACCGTTCTTCAGAAATAGATCCCTGATCTTACCAAAGCTTTTTTCCTTCGCCCCTGCATCTGAAGATAGCCTTGCTGCCCTCAGAAATTGGAACGAACCGTATTTAGCTTCGTTTGCTTGGGGTGGGCTGATCGGTAATGTAGAATAATGCCTGCATTGTTCGGTTTTATGAACAGTTCTGACTGCAGTCGGCATGTCCCTTCTTCACTGGATAAGCTAATCAGGTATCTAACATGAAAACAGAGCCCTTACCCTCCCCAGACATCTCGCACGTGAACTGAATCCTGCCGTCAATCCTGTTTAGGTAAGTTACAAATTCCTCAAGAGTATCCTTACCATGTAGCCAAACACCAGCGTAGTCGTCTATGTATCTAGCCAAAAATCAGGCTTCAGTCTCGCTTTTTCTAAAGCTTCCCGCTCAAAACGATCAGATATAAAATGGCCACGGTAGGGGCGACAGGATTTCCATAGCAACACCATTTGTTTGCATGTAGAATTGCTGTCCAAACCTAAACACGTTGTTTTTCAAACAATGCAGTAGAAGACTACATATGCCATCTATACTAAGCCCACCTAAATCTACTGACCCTCGTGAGCTGTAAGAGCTTCACGTACTGCATCATCTACTGCACTGCATCATCTACTGGAATACTTCCATACAAATTTACAACATCTATGCTAAAGAAAATGGCATGAGCTGGCACATGATGTTCACCCCAAAATAAGCGCAGTCTGCGAAGAAAATCATCGGTATCCACGAGATGTAGAGGCACAAACTGGAGTAGCTGCTGTAAAATCTTGTCCAGCATCCACGATATCTTCTCCGTTGGCCCCCCACACGTTGCTATTACGGGCCGAAGTGGGACCTGGGGCTTGTGGTCCTTGGGCATACCATAAAAGACCGGCGTCCTGCTGTGGTTTGGAGTCAGCTGCTCAACACATTTGTCGGGCAATATGTCCCTTACAGTCTGCTTGAAAATCCGCTTGGTGGCAGCTTCTACTTTTGCAGTAACATCTTTTTTCCAATCGTGTATAATTCGAGTCATCATCCAGAATCTGATCCGCCTTGTTGACATAGTCTGATTTGTCCAAAATGACCAAGCCCTTGCATTTGTCACTTGGTTTGACAATGACCTGATCATTTTTGCTCAGCCTTTTCAAGCCATCTAGCTGTTCATTGGTAGCGTTACCGACTGACTTGTCATGATGCTTGTAAATTCCAATTATAGAGGTTTTCATCTTACCTAACAGTTTTTCAGTCTCTAATGGCAAGGGGCGGTTGCGGCTTGTTGGTATCTGGGAAGCGTGCTTCTCCAAACAACCCTTTAGCTGAGGCTGTGTTTGGGAGCGCTGTGTCCACGGCGTCATCAGCCACATCTTCGTCGACCTGCGGTCCCAAGATTCCACGTAGTTCAGCGTTACGTTCCCTTGTAACGCTGAACGTAACGCTGAACTACGTGGAATCTTGGGACCGCAGGTCGACGAAGATGTGGCTGATGACGCCGTGGACACCGCCGCGTTGTACCGTGATAACCCCGTTATAGCCGGCACTCACCCATTGTACCCGTGGAACACCTATGGCACCCGTTATACACCCGTTAAACCCGTGAGAACTCCACCCCGGGTTAGCGTATATGTTCATTGATATATGCCGTACCGTATGTCGATGACCTTCGTTTCGCAGTGATTCCGTGGTTGCTTGACATTGGTTGTGGCACTGTAGTATCCGTGGCCGGATCTGATTGGCTTTCGACTGGAGTGAAGCGATGTAAAACTCGTATCCGTAAACTGTTTTTGTACGGTAAAATAATTATTAACACCTCCTTCTATGTTAGTTACAGCATAAACTTTCGCCCAAAACTGCACAAACTAAAACTGTCTGTAACTATCGTATCAAATGCGTCGGAAATGTACGAATTATGCACCACTCGGTAGTATCCGTAAACATTGTTTTTTTATATAATTCACTCAAAGTACAGACCACAGTGCATATAAATGTACAGACAATGTATAACACAGATCAAATTATTGTTTGGGGGCACAGCGGCTGACAAATCAGTATACCTAATCTATACAGTCACGCGCTACACTATCCGCTCGTAGAAGAGTATGTATGCCTGAACCTTTAGGACCTTGTCCAGAGTGACCTCGGTCACGCGAGTGTCGCTCACGTAAAACCAGCGGCCCGGCTCGGGCTCAGCGACTGCCGTTTCCGCCTCCTCGTCTCCAGGGTCCGTCTGCGCCGCCTGCGCGCAAGCTAATCGGTAGGCGTCGTCGATGTACCGCGTCAGCCAGGCAGGGTTAAAAGTGAGCTGATCACAGCGCCCTCGCACGCGCACGTACGCCGAGTAGTGTCCGCTGGTGAGCAGGTCGCTGTGCTCCACCAGGCCCAACAGGGGGTAGAGAACACGCCGCTGCCGGCGGTCCATCTGCGGCAGGTCCCGGCAGATGGAGGAACGAAATTGTTCCAGGTCAAGCAGCTCGCTGAACATGACGTGACGGTTGATCTTGTGCAGGTTGGAGCTGCCGACCTCGAACCGCTTCAGTTGGATGGTCAGCACCGGCGGCGGACTGTAGATCAACAACTGCTTACTGGCGTTGCTGTAGACAGTGCCGGCCGTCTTCTCGTCTGACTTTCCAGACTTGCGGTGCTGGTTGCGCAGTGCCGTACAGTTGCGGCAGCCGAACTTATTGTTGCCTGTGAGCATCTCGGGCGCCGTGTACTCATTCAGGCAGGTGAGCAGACTGCACTCGTCCGGTTTGGTCTGGTAGCGCGCCGCCAGCGTGGTCAACGCCCGTCACAGCCACTCGGAGGGTGCCAGGGGCGGGTCGTTCGCAGATGCTGGACCGTCCGGAGATGCCGGCTGACTGTCCACGATTGAACCATCCAGAGAGACTGGCTCACTGCCTGCGACTGGACCATCCGTAGAAGCCAGCTCGCAGTCCGCCGCTGCCGCCGCTGGACCGTCCGGAGAGACCGACTCGCTGTCCGTTGCTGCTGGTGGGGCTGTCGTGTCAGCTTTGCTTCGCTGACGGGCAGCGAGAGGTCGAGGAACGTCTCGAACCGGTGGGTGCGCGCCGTGCAGGCCTGGCAGACCACCAGGCTGATCAGCTGGCCGCCGAAGATGGTGTCCACCGTAGTGTGCGAAACCTGCCGGCTCAGAGCTTCGAAGCGACGTTTCATCGGCTCGACCACCTTCTTGGGGTCCGCATTTGTCGACAAGCCCAGCGCGTACGTGAGGGACTTATTGTGGCGCTGGAGATCTTCCAGTCGCAGCTGTTCCATCAGCGTGCGTAGCAGCTCGTGTGAGTCTTGCTGGTCGTACCCGGTGAACTGACTCACCCTCTTGGCAATGACTCGCAGCAGCTCACTCGGACTGATGGAGGCGTTCTTGCCAATGGAGTGCATCCGCTTCAGCAGGTTACACACCGAGGTCGTGAGCGGACCGCAGTCCGACAGCACCAGCTCCAGAGACTTTCCGTCCTCGTCTGTGACTTGAACCAGGTGTCCAGCTCGGCCGTTGAGGTTCAGATAGTGGGAGAGATGGTGGCACTGGCTGACGCACTGAATGACCGAGTTGAGGTAGCAGGTGTTGCCCAAGTTCACCAGGCTCTTCACTTTGGTGGAGTGTCTTTTTCAGGGAAGGATAGGCGCGATGAGGGTGGCTGCTGCCGTTGCTGCAGGGCTGGGCTCAACAATTGCGCCGGCGCTGCCTTCGCGCCGTCACTTCCACTCGACCCCTCACTGACCAACTATTATTTTTGCTGGTGGCTTGAGTCGGGCTGTGTTGCCGTAGCATCTGCTCCGTCACCCAGCCGGGTGATGCGATGCGTTCCTTGGGGGCTTTACGGGGTATCATTGACAGGAATGGTCAAATATATAGAAGCTGCATTGCCTCTGATTACAGCAATTGACAAACGCTGCCAGAGCTACCCGGGTTCTCGTTTGTCCCCGGTAAAAGTGGTGATACGCGCTCCCAGTTCCTGTATAAATGCTCTGGTTGTTGGACCGCAAGCGCCGCCAGTCTCGAACGCGATGGGCTCACTCTGGAAGCGCCGAGTGAGTTCGGAATATTTACGGCGCTTCCGGTCTTCTGCTTCACCTGCTGCGGCTCCGGCAGTTATAGCGGCTGATGCCAGGTTTGTGGCAACGTAGGTGTTCACGCATGTCGCGTCCCAGAGCAATGATTGGCCACGCGCGTAGGGAAACACAGTCATTCCATCTGGGCGCTTCCCGTCTCCTCTGTGGGCCTGTGGGCTCCAAAATGGATGAAATGCCAGCAGTTTGCAGCGCACGCTTGATAATGTCATTGAGGGCAGTGTGGCGGGGATATCTTCCTGCGCTCATACGACAAGTCAGGGCGTGGTACCCTTTGCAATCCGCTTGCATGCCGCAGCGGCATCGGTGGGCCTGGCAGACATCCGCGCCGACTCGCAGCGCGATGGAGTTGCGGAGCGTTGTTTCGTCCAGCAGCGTGCCGAGGTTCGAGGAGGGGACTGCATGCAGCCACGCGCCGCTCTCCCGCGCTCCCGCCGCACGCAGTCTGGCCAGCCCTAACTGGTTGACGCTTGAGAACAAGGCATCACGAGACCTGTCAGCCAGGACTGAGTCCCAGGCGCGTTGGCGTCGCATCGCCTCGCCAGCAGGCGCTTCTGCACCGTCTGCCGCTTGGCGCCAGTCATTGACGGCAAGCTGGCGTTCCTCCGACACACACGTCTGCATCTTGCCCGGTAGCATCGACGTGACGAGCTGCGCGCAGTGATGTATAGATGCGACGTAGCTTGGGAGCGCGATGTCTTGAGTGCGTCGGAGGCCTAGCCCACCGTATCTAGTGGGAAGAACAGCTTGTGACCAGCTGATGTCGTTGAAGTGAACGTTAGTCAGGGTGCAAGTAGCGGCTCTCGGAGTGGCGTCCAGGGGCTTGAGCAGGTCTTGTTGGCGGTAGATTGGTGCCGCATGAAGGAGATACTGTAATTTGGGGATCCACAAGCAGTTCCTCAGGAGGAAGAATGCTGAATGAGCATCGATGTGTTGAAGGCGGCCAACCATGCGATCCAAGTCTTCCCCTTTCGCTTGCATTACTGGCCTTGCGGCAGCTTCTGTAACCGGCGCTCCCAACATCATCACCTTGTATCTGTCAGCAATGGCAGCACCAGGAATCAGCAAGTGCAATTGCTGCATGCTTGTTACCTTCTGATGTCCAGAGCAGAATTCAGGCAGGACAATTTCGCACTTGGCCGTATTAATGTCAAGTCCAATGTTGGCCAGTTTCGGTATCAGACATTCCAGATGGTGGCATACGGTGGCGACTTCACCACCGATTACAGCATCGTCGAGGTACCAGGAGTTGAAGACGGATTTGATGTCTCTGGCAGCGTCGTCTACAGCGAGGGAGAATATGGCCGGTCCACACGGGTCTCCCTGCTGCAAGCCGGTGGAGGACTGAATAGTCGCTGTACCAAATAATAATGGAGTTGGCTCGGAGTAAGCTTGCCACAGCAAACGATACAGTGACGGGATTCGCCGTCTGACCACGCGAAGAAATCTGTCGCGACGCACCGTGTTAAAAGCATTGCGCATATCAATTTTCACCAAGACTTCATCACTGCCTAATGTCTGCATAGAGTGCCTGGCGGCATGGACAGCTGCCTCGCACCCGCCGCCAGTTCCATAGCCTAGCTGGACTGGACGCAGTTCTCGACCAAGCTCTTGATAGATAGGCTACAGACCGACTTTGGTGGCGAGCCGCCGGTACACCGAGCCGACTGCGATGGGTCTCAGGCCTCCGTCGCTCTTCCGGAGCGCAGTCAGTGAAGCGTCGTAAAATGCGTTCCTTGTGCAGGCGGGTATCTGTCCGTTCAGAGCTCGGTTTACCAGCGAAGTAAGCGCAGCAGTTAGTCGTACGCCGGCCTCTCCAGCAGCTTTACCCGTCAGGTCCTTCAGATGTGCGGGTCGGAGTCCATCTAAGCCAGCGCTAGAGCCAGGGTCGAAGGCGCCGATTGCTGCTAAGATGTCTACATCCGTCGCCTCCACCGGCCGCTCCGTCTGGTCGTCCGGGGCAGGCGGCAGGTCCAGATCCGCGGGAGCGCTGGGTGCTTCAACTTCAGACTGGCGATGGCTTCCTCGGAGGCGCTGACTATTTCGTCGCTTGAGGTAAGCAGCCTGATAGCACCCTTGACGTCTCCGTCCGAAAGCTTGGCTCCCACACGTCTCCTCAGCAGGTCCCCGGCGGGCTGGGTCCGCTGGCGCTCTCGCGCACGCACGGCTGGCTGTGGGTCCGGCGGCTCGTGCTCTGGCAAGCTCATATAGTCGACAATTTGGCGCTTGATCTTCGTAGTAAAAGACATTTCATTCTTCCCGGGGGTTTTACGAGTTGGCACGGATAGGGCATAGTACTGAAACTTGAATAATTTAGACCAGGTTGAAAATGATTCATCACTTAGTGCATCTTCGAGCAATTTTGTAAGCGCTTCTGCAGCCTGAATTCTAGCCCCTCTGGGAATCCTGGGGATGACCTTTTGGATCCTCTTCATCGCAGCGATCGCTTCGGCTAAATCCTGCATGTCTACACAGACCTCAGTCTCCGCGGACTCTGACCGATCAGTTGGCTGGCAGCCGAACTGATTAGAGTTGGGAAGGTCATTGCTTGTGCAATGTGGACACCACCAAATTTTTAGAGCTGTTGCCTGCGACCTTTCGAGTCTGACGCAGGTAAGGTGCCACTCGAGGTCACAGTTGCTGCAGCGAATGCTCCTCTTCTTCTTGTTGGTGGTACCACAACGAGGGCATTCCGTCTCGAGTCTATGCTGGCGCTCTGGGTCGTCAGTTGTCGGTGCAGAAGTACCAGAGACAGGCGCCAGAAGTTCGTCACTGGCCTGCATGCACTGGGGAGACTTCGTCTGCGATTGTAGGCCATTGTCACAAGTTTGGGGGCCGGGATTTAATTCCACATCTCCAGATGTCAATAGGAGTAGAACTATTAGGTAGAGCTTGCATCCTATAAAGCGTTTGTGCTGCAGGGAAGGATGTTTCCTTGGTTGAAAAATTATCAACTTCGCTTCGACATCGAACAAACTGCTTGATGTAGTCTCTGGGCGACAATCTGAGTTCAATTTGAGTTTATCAGGCTGAATACATTTCCAGACTATCAAAACCAGCAGACCGATCCGCCACACTGTTGCAAACACCATGTACAGTACCTACTACCTATTGAGGTCACTAAATCCGTAAACTCGTTTGAAAACCTTAAAATCACGTACATCACGTGCTTATAGCAATGTGGTACTGCAATGTAGAACTGCCGCTTTACTGTGTTAAATTCGTTCCGGAATGACAGACAGACAGAAAGACAGACGCTTATCAAATAGTAATATAGATATGTCAATAATGTTCCTTCCGTGGAGTATAAGGGAAGAATCTGAATATGAGCGGCCCGCCCGACCCGTGGCGACGCTTTTGAGAAGCTCATATCTCTGCAACCGCACATCCGATTGACAAGCGGGCTTCTTTGCTGAGTAGGGGCTACTCAGCAAAGAAGCCCGCTTGCCAATCGGATGTGCGGTTGCAGAGATATGAGCTTCTCAAAAGCGTCGCCACGGGTCGTTTTTTTTCTCTCTCACCCAACCCTGGTTGAGACCAGAGCCCACTCACGTGAGTGACTACCACTGCGCGTGGCGCGTGCCGCGTGAGGGGTGTAGAACAGTATGTTGTCGCAAAAGCTCCGCAACGGCTTGGCCGATTGTGTGAACATTTGGTGTGTGGTTAGGGACCCTTCAGTCGCCGCCTCCCCACAAGTCAGGGGTGGGGTGCCTGCACGTGCGCACGTGTACACCCCTATTCTATATCTCATGAACGGCTGAGACGATTGTGTGGAAATTTGGTGTGTGGTGAGGGATAAGGGACCTCTCAGCTTCCGCCTTCCCACAAGTCAAGGTTGGGATGCCTCTGCACGTGCGCACATGCACATCCCTATTCCATATCCCCCGCCCTGGTGGGGGTCATTTTGATCCCCCCTGAGGTTTTTGGAGAATAGCGGGAAAACGGCGGCCCGCAGCGCCGACGAATTTGGCACAGCTATTCAGGCATCAATTACCCACCTTGTGTACAAATTTGACCTCAGATCATCTCATGTCAGGTCACCAAGTCACGTCAAGTGACCTTACCTCCTAAAATGTTTGTGGCCGTGCCAAAGCCACAGTGTTTGTCCGAGAGATTTGAACCTTGCAGGATTTCACAAGATCACGAGTACCTACAATTCGTTTATCTCGTTTTTTTTGTATCGGTGACCTAAGGTCAGGTCAATTTCGTGACCTCTTCATTATAACTCAATAGGCAAGTACAAAAATGCTTCCTTTTCAGAGAATATTAATTGAATCAGGCTAATGCTCCCAGAATCGTGTTATTTGAGCTCATTCTTGATGACAGGTCATCTGAGGTCATCAGCACGTTTTTGTCAATAGCTCTTGATATAATAAAAATAGAGACGTGCAACAGGCACCACTGTATTTGTCTCGTCGAGTCACATCGCCCCATATGCAACATAACCTACCTGGGTCACCAAATGACCTTGACCTGAGGTCAAATTTTGGTTGACCTAACCAGATCACCATTGACATGTTTCGAAGCGCCTTGACAAGAAAAACACGATGGGGTTAAAATTACTGCTATATGGTCAACCAATACAAAGTTATTCATGATAAACTGTTGGGAAAAATGCCCTCGTGACCTATAATGACTTCTGGAGCCTAAACTATTGACCTTGGCTAAAATATCAGGCATTCAAGTGCGATTTAATTTTTCATGAGCTTTCGATTGCATTTTTCCGTTTGTTCTTAACTGTCATAGTTCCCGATATATGTTGGAGTTGCTAGACAAAAGTCCTGTACTTGGAAAATTTAACCTTTGATTACCTCTGGTGACCTCAATGTTGACCTGAGCCAAATAATACCCCGAGTAACCTCGAATGTCCTTGTCAAGATCTTTCGAACGCTGTTTTCCGCGTCTGTTTAGCATTTTTTATTTTTCGAGTTAGAGGGGGGGGGGTCATTTTGACCCCCTCCCCAGTCCCCAGCAGGGCGAAGTTGTCTCAGAGGTCCACCGAGGCGCGGGATATCGCAGGAACGGCTGAGCCGATTGTGTTCAAATTTAGTGTGTGGTTATGGATCTCTCAGCCGCCACTTTCCAACAAGTCAGGGGTGGGGTGCCTCTGCACGTGCGCACGTGCGCATCCCTTTTTTGTCCCCGCATCTCAGAAACTACTTGCCCGATGGAATTGAAATTCACCATAGGTACATTTACTTCGCGTTCGCTCGTGCATCACAAACTGCGGCGCCTTATTGGTTCGGTAAAACAGTTATGGGAAGAACAATGACGCATGACCTCTGGGTCAATAGATTTTACCTCGTGGAGGTCGCAGGACAAAAATGTCACATGAATCTTTGCATTTTGCAAAAGATTCGGGAGTCTGGTGAACATTGGTCAAATTTAGCCATTTACTGGGGATTTATATGCATTTTAATGTTTTCCCCATGACCTAAAATTGAGACCTGTCACACAATCGACTTCGCCTTAGGTCACCCATATAAACATCATCCGAAATATAATTGTTGGTATTTATGACCTTATTAAATCCTGTAAGTTTCCAACTGATCGATTAAACAATCTGGCTGCGGCACGACCTTCTATTTTTTTAGGTGGGATCATTAGACTTGACCTAGTGACCTGACCTGAGGAGACCCGAGGTAAAACAATAACATGATTTGGGCAATTGATAGGCAAACCGTTGTGCCAAAAATCGCGTTGAGAAACGCCGGCGTTTTCCACTATTTCCGGAAAACCTAAGAAGGGGGGGGAGGGATATCCGCCCCCTGTTGTTCGCGTGTTAACGTCTGCCACACAGATTTGCACCCTCCCCCAACCTAAAAATCCTGGCGATGCCAATGTATGGATGTACACATAAGACATTAGAGTAATCAACCTTGAGTTTCTTCGGTCTTTTCATGCTCTGCATGCCCAACGTGCTCAACCTGCTCCACGAGTTGGATCAAATTACAACAAAAATGGGGTAAGTTGAGCCATACGTAACATTTTATTTCGTGTCATTTTTTAAGTATAAGCGTGGGTTTGTGAAAATAGTTGGTTTTTATTTAGGAAAGGTCAATTTGCGGCCCCTTCGTCTTCTTGGGGGCTCTGGCTCGACTGGCTCACTGGATGTTGATTATTGAAGCCGTAGTTCCTATTCAATCAAAGCATGACATTTTAAACAGTATTGCAGTATAAACAACATGACCTTGGACATTGGAATTGGACTTAGTTATGACACAAATGCAATCACAGAAAAGTACGTTGTAGCAATACAAAATGCAATGTTTACACCTATGGTATGGCGTGCGTTGTTAGGCAACAAAAAGGTTAACCCGGCATTGGCTGGGGTCTCCAGCCACCTTCCATTGGCTGGGTGGGTGGGTGGGTGGGGGGGGGGGGGGGGGGGGCGTCCCCCTGGTTATCTTCCGAACCAATGATCGCAGCGAGATGCGCAAGGCGGCAATCGATAGCTCTCAATGAGACGAATCTAAAGCATTTAAGCATACTCTAAAGTTGCAAATTGAGGTCACATGTCAGGTCACGGTCTGGTCAAAGGTCAAAATCGAGGTGTTTGAGTGTATGGACCATATTTATCATCCAAAGCCTTCGATTGCGACCATGATCACCCAAAGTACTCTCAAAGGTATAATACACATCCCGCATGAGCTAACATGAGATTGTTGGCTAAGGTCAAGGTCAGGTCATAAAAGGTCACTATGCGCAAAATATACACGAAAGTCATGCAACATATGTTTTATTGGTTATGTTACACGTATAATCCCATAGTGATAGTCATTTTACCATCTGACCTCATTTAAGTAAAGTTAGTGTCAAGCTCAGGTCAAGGTCAGGCCACATAAGGTCACAATTTGAAATTTATAAATGTAAATACAAAAACATGTTTCTAGACCAGTTTTGTCTTAGAAATACAGTGCTGGCATTGATGTGTCTGTACCTGGTGACTAAAAGCCCAAAACGCAATTTTAAAATATGAAGTCATGAGTTACTCATACTTAGGGAGCCATACGTCAGTCAATACAGATATTGCTTTTAAATTTGGTTTGGATATTGTCCACATGTGGTTCTCCAACATATATTCGTATTTGTTTAATGTTTGACATTTTTGATTTTGTGGGCATTTAAAAAAAAATGCATTATTGGGGGTAAAAAAAATGTTCATAATTCCGAGATAGCCAGTTTGTAGTTATTGCCCATTTGCTATCTTTTGACGCTTTTGTATTGCATTTGGCTCATAATATGGCATTTGTACGGTCTGTTAAAGTTTGCTGATTTTTGTCGTCAAACTCGTGTGTAGTGACGTCACTAAATTCGCTCTATCTTATTCTTTTTCGACGAAATTGCTTCATTTTTGCACAAAAGACGTACAATTGTTATAGGAGAAGGTACCTGAAATTTCATGTCGATAGCGCTATTGGTTTTTGAGCTATTGCGGCCCTGCGTCCATGTCCACTGGTTAAGCCTGCAGAGAAGAGCAAATGAATTGCAGAATGGCCAGACAGACACGAGGACAGACGCAAAATAGTCTGCAAATAGTTATTGGGTGTCGGGTAATGCTTTTTCATTTTGAGAGTAATACATTTATTGATTGAAAACCATACTGAAGTGTATTTAATTTCATTAAGTGTTTTGCCTAAAAATCGTTTACCTGCATGTTTGATAGTGACATGCTACCGTTTCATTCACAAAATATCGTACTATTTTATCGTATAAAAAAACAAATTCTACAACATAGAGCGTTGGGTCGAGCCATCCCTTCTAAATCTCAATATTCCTTCTAACGAGTGCTGGACTTCTGACCTTTCCTGGTAGTGGCAGCCCAGGTTCGAGTCGCTTCGGCGCTCGCTATTTGCTCTTGACTGAGATGGCCTGCGGCCGGTGGCAGCGGTCGCACTCAAGCTCAGGTGACATCAGTGGGCGGGGCGGACCGTGTCCAGGTATGTCGGGCACGTAAAACTCGTACCTGGTTTCGGGCACGGTGTCGGGCACGTCTCTAAATTCGGCCGGCCAACAGGAATTGCGTGATCGGGTGGTGAGGTCAGGACCTGCACAACAAGTTCTGCTTAGCGCGGGTCCTGATCTCGGAAATCCATCCATTCAAAACATTCGGACTAAATTTTTTTTTTAAAAAAATGCCACCTAAGATGCATGCATTTTTTTGGCAAACCAAGTGCACCATCTCAGGCGCAAATGGAAGTTACTATTATATATGTTACATGGTTATATCTCAGTTATTTAACTCGCGCACTGCAGGGGGTTTGCGCCGAACACGAACGTTGCCGTTAATTTCCGCCCCCCGTGAGATCTCGAAAACTACGCTACTTAGCGGCAAGCGGAAAACGGCGTTTGATAGCTTGATCCAATTTCTATCGAAAGTATTTCAGTATTGTTTAGGTCAGGTCAAAATTGAGGTCACCAGAGGTCATCAAAAGTCAAATTTCCATTTTTTTCCTGTTTTAGGACTTCGCTCCAGAAATTCCCATATATCTCGGGAACTATGCTAGCTAGAAACAAACGGCAAAACAAAAGGCTATCGCCAGCCATTGAAATTTGCAATCGACAAGGTGTCCTCAAATTTGATCTCAGGTCAATATTTGAGGCTTCAAAGGTAAAGAAGGTGAAAAATTATGTTTTTTGTTGTTGTTGCAAAACAGTGTTTTGCCAATAACTTTTAACCTTAAAAAGCTAACGGAAAACTGCTTATGCCATTGTGTTTGTCTCGTCACGGCGCTTCGATTGATATACATGGTGACTTTCTTAGGTCAACTCAAAATTTGACCACAGGTTACGTGACCTTGACCTGAGGTCAAGACCCAAGTAGGTCATGTTGCATATAGAGAGACGTGTCTCGACGAGACAAACACATTTTTCTGTCGGTTTTACTTCTCTATCTTCATTATGTCGCGAGTTATTGATAAACAAGTGATGGTGAACTCGGATGACCTCAAATGACCCCATATGGGTCACTGAACAAAACTTACACTTGGATCATCAAGACAATCCTATAATAACATGATCCAGAAGTAATTGGACTAATAGCATGCATATCCTTGAAAAAGGAAGCCTTTTAATATTTCCCCATTGACTTATTATGGGGAGGTCACGAAATTGACCTGACCTTAAGTCCCCGATATACAAATTCCGAGATAAACGAATTATAAGTACTTATGCCCTCATGACACCCTGTAAGTTGCAAACTGATCGGTAAGAAACTCTGGCTTTGGCACAACTGCAAACGTTTTTGGAGATGGGGTCACTTGACCTGGTCTGGTGACCTGACCTGAGATGATCCGAGGTCATTTGTTTTGCAAAGTATGCGCAATTGATGTCGTAACAGGTGTGCGAAAACCCGGCGGCGCTGCGCGCCGCCGTTTTTCGCTATCTGAGAAAAACCTGAGGGGGGGGGGGGGGGGGGGAATCAACCCCCTGCAGTGCGCGGGTTAATGCGCAGTTCGTATACAAAAGACGAGTTAACTGATATGGTCCCTGAAAAGTTATGGGATTTAATTATGTTCCTGCAGACCCTCAGTAGTTATAAAAGGACGACAATAGGAGTAAAGGTCCACAAAAATACATTGAAGTGAGCTGAAATCGGCTTCGTATATTTTTCAGTGCACGTTTCACAACTTGAACTTGGACGAGTAGCCCAGCCTGGGTAACCTAGAAATACCCAGCCTGTGTGTGTGTGTGGGGTGGGGTGGGGTGGGGTGGGGTGGGGTGGGGTGGGGTGGGGTGGGGTGGGGTGGGGTGGGGTGGGGTGGGGTGGGGTGGGGTGGGGTGGGGTGGGTGGGTGGGGGGGGGGGGTGGGGGGGGGGGATAGTCGCACTGCTTTCGAGGGAACTGCGTCATTGGTGTCACCTCCCCCACCACACCGCCGTGGGGGGAGGGGGTGGCTGGGGGCCAGATCACGGGACGCTGTTTACGACGCTGGTGCCGCCACCGGACACCACCAGATGGCTGCTGTTTGTCGCCCCCCCCCCCCCCCTCCCTTCCCCTCCAGCACCCCTGCTGCCCCCTCCCCGCTCCGGAAGGTCGTATCGCTGTCGGCGCTCCCCTCCCCTCCCTCCCCTCCCCCGCTCTGGAGGGTCCTGTCATCACTCCGACCGACAGACCGAGCTGCAGCCGGCAGGCGTGGCGATATATGTATATTAGTTCCTTCATTGCCTGACATTGTCTAAATGCGGTTATATTTCAGCACATTACATTTAAAAAATAAATACTAAACACTAATTGTGTATGCTACATGAAGATCCCCGGCTTTGTGTTCCATTTCGTCCGGAGTCCTTCTAAACTCATCACCATTCAATATGCCAGCCGTTTGTCTACCAGATCAGCTTTCCCGGTAAGCGGTGAGATGATATATCTGATAAAAGTAAGAACCTGAGCACCTTTCAAGGGTCTGATGAATAATGCATATGCTTTCATGGGCATATTGGGCGAAAACTGAAATCCGGTGGAAGTATGGTAGTATGGTGTCAGAATTTCTCTGCAAGTCTGCTCTGTTTACGAATTCGAATTAAATTATATTTGAACGTTTTTTTGCGTTTTTAACCCGCGAGTCACTTGGGGGGTAGCCCCCTTAGGAATATTGGGAATATCTCAATAACTAATGCAGATATCGACGCCAAACTTTCAGTGCCTCTCCGGGCATCATTGTTACACCTTTTGTGCAAAAATGAAGCAATTTCGTCGGAAATGTTGCGAGATATAATGAATTTAGTGACGTCACTAAACACGATTTTGACACAAAAATCAGCTAAACTTTGCTACGCCGTACAAATTTGAAGCAAAATGCAATCGAAAAACGCATTTTTTTCAATTTTCAATCATTTTTTTAAAAATGCCCACAAAATCGAAGATATTATTTTTTTCTATTTTTTTTCTTCTCGAAGATATAAAAAAACGGAATATACAGGGTGGGCCATAAATAAGTACATCCGTAATTATTTCTATAAAATGGTTATTTCCAAACGCCCAGCCATGAACGAGCTATAATTATGCTTATATAGGAATGGTAAAACTCATAAACATCAGTCAAGTCAGCGAAGTTAACTCTGACAGCCTCTTCAGGCTCTTCACAGAAGGGCTCCAGATGGGCACCGCGGCGCTCCTTCACCAACGGCAGCCTGACGTCCTGCAGGTGGGCGATGGCCCTGTCGACGGTATCGGCAGGCATGCGGGCCACCTCTTCAAACGATGACGATATTTAGTTCATCGGTCGTCGATGGCTTTTCTGCATTCACCCTATCCTTCAGGCACCCCCACATGAAAAAGCCCAGGGGGTTAAGATCGGGAGAGCGAGGAGCCCACGGGACGGACGTCTTCAGGCTGATGTGCCGATCGGGAAAGTGACTTTGTAGCCAGTCCAGGGACTCTCGAGCAGTGTGTGATGCCGCCCGTCCTGTTGAAGCCACTCTTGGTTTCAGTCCTCGGGCCTCCCCTGAAGCTCCCTCCAGAACGGCTTCAGCGCTGTGTCGAAGTAGCGCGACGAGTTGATAGTGGGCGCCACGCCATCCTCATCTTCAAAAAAGCAAGGGCCGATGGTTCCATCGCCTTGTCGCATGACCTGGTCGCATCCAAGGTCACTTCACTGTGACCTTGGAGTGAATAGGTCGACTGAGCACCTCATATTCTGGTCGCTCTGTGCCCCAGTGTATGGCGTTGTGAGTTGACGTAGCCTTCTAGCCAGAAGTGTGTCTCATCACTGAACCACAGCTTGTCGAAGACCTCCGTGTTTTAGGCGAACCATTCAGCCATAGTCAGCCGACGCTCCATGTCACATGGCGGTAGCGTATGACGGATTGAAAGATGATACGGATGTAGTCCCATATTTCCCTTCACGATTCTTCGCAGAGTCGTCCTGCTCAGATTCAGCGATTGGGATCGATGCCAGGTGGACCTTTTTGGGCTCGTCCTGGCGTTTTTTTCTCCACTGACCCAAAGTTGCGAAACTTGCTGACCCATTGATGAATCAGCTTGCATCCAGGGGCTAGTTGGAGTTTTCGATGGTTGAACTTGAATTTCTTTAGGTATTGTTGCCTGGTTTCCTCAAGAGATTTAGTCAAAATGTAGGTCTCAACACAAAATGCCTTCACCTTGTTGGTCCACATTTGCTTGCAATGAGTTTTGTGGCATCTGTCTTGACACATTGTGTTATCCGTGTGCAAAAAAAGGATGCAGCACGAGCCGTTTAAGCACACGAGGCGAAAATCGCAAGGTACTTATTTCCGGCCCACCCTGTATGTCAGATTACGACATACAGGCAACTACCATACCAAATTTCAAAACGATATAATCTTTTTTGACTGACATGAGGCCTGTTCGGCATCTAATAATATTATTGGCTTAAGTGACGGCACACCTTAGGTGACGTCATAACACTTTTGAAGACGTCATAGATAGGCCGAATATTCTTGGACAATTGCATTTGCAATGAAGAAGTGGCCTATACAAAATTGCAGCAGCCTTTCTATAAGTTTCTGTTTTATGTTTTCTTTATTGTAGTTATATTGCAATCCCGTTGTGACGTCTGAAATACGTGCCTTGCAATTGTTTATGATTATTGATTTATATATTATGATCGGGACGGAAGGTGAGCGAAGAGGGATTCTTCAATTCTTTGAAGTTAAATTTAATCAACAATGCTTTCATGGAAGACCAAGAAAGTAGCGATGATGACGTTGTCATGAATCACGTCAACGAAGACCGTGATCATCAGCCGATGAGGTGAGTTGCTTCATCTTCATCTTTTCAAAATCCACCAGTTTCCGCGATGTGCCCGCTTATTTTGTCGCCGGCGCCAATATTGTCGAAATTGTATTCCAAAATCGGGCATATCCAGAAATGTTTGGCTTAGGCATTCTGAGGAGCATGACGGGAAATGACGTCATAGTTTCTGACGTCATTCGCCAGTTAGCCTCCGCCCAGGCTCAGTGCGCCTTACTGCGCATGCGCAGTCGAATATTCTTAGATGCCGAACAGGCCTTTGTCATGTAAAGTATGGGTAAATCATGACGTCATATTTTTTAATTGCGTTTTTTGGCTTTTATTGACCAGATACAGACAAATAAATGCCAGCACTGTATTTTTTTAAAGATACAACTGATATAGAAACATTCTTTTTCATTTATATTTATCAATTTCAAATTTTGACCTTCAGTGACCTGAACTTGACCTGAACTTGACACTAACTTCAAGTAAATGAAGTCAGGTGGTACAATGACTATCACTATCGAATTATATGCGTAAAAGCATCCATAAAACATGTGCTGCGTGACTCGTAGATATGTTGTGTGTAGTGACCTTTTGTGACTTGACCTTGACCTTGATCTTTTCCAACAATCTCACTTTAGCTCATGTAGGATATGTAGCATACCTTTGGGAGTATAGCACTTTGGGTGATCATAGGCGCAATCGAAGGCCATGGATGGCAAGTATTGTCCATAAACTCAAATACCTCGATTTTGACGTTTTAATTGACCGTGACTTGACATGTATCCTTAATTTGAAATTTTGAAGTGTGTGTTAGGTTTATCTCATTGAGCGCTTTCGAATGCCGCCTTGCGCGTCCCGCTGCTATAATTGCTTCTTAAGATACCAGGGGGCTAAAAAAGCCCCCCCCCCCCCCCAGTGAATCGTGTTACAGAATATACTCCAATGACTGCCAGGTTAAGTGTTCGAAGTTGCGTTTGTATTTCAAATGTTTTCTTTAATAGACATCAGACAAACGATGATTGTTATTTCTGCGTGTTTCATGCGTAGAACTGTTCGCTGGAGGTGAAAACGAAGGGACAACTTATTACACAATCACGGGAAGTTGTCAATTCACATTGCGAAAAACAACACGTGGTCCGAAAGCTTTCGAGAACTGCAGATATCAATACTTTCGATGGATAACTACTCTCAGTATTATTTGTTCTTTCATAGCATGAATCCAAAAGCTCCCGCAATAATGTGACAGGTTTTCATCAGTGTCTGCACATCGAGCTCGCTATGCTGAGTCACTCTACGATTTTATTACGGACTTTATTTGTAACGGTCAGTTCTTTTTGCGGTTACAGACTGACAAAGCAACATGTCACTGACCAGCACTCTGTAGCAGTCAGCTGTTGCGACTGAGTCAGATGACGCGTCAGCGGTGTGGTGTAGGGGGAGGGGAGAGGGAGAAGCAGCTGCCGCTGGAGAGGGGAGTGCGCCCCAACAACCCCGTCACGGGCAGGCTCCGGTCACGTGCCCCGAAGTGTGACACACGCTGCCGGCCCCGTACTGCGTGACTCATCTTTGATCACGGCTGAGGTTAGTCACGCTACAGACCCCTGGTCTGGTCGCCGTCTATGACGAGCGCAACACTGGTGCTATGTAGGCCCACTGCGCAGCCATTGGCGGCGTGTTGCGTTTTGCCTCCACTGCGTCACATTTGTGACGCACAGCTCTGCGACAATTAGCAGCGTTGGATGGCGGATGCCTCAGACCGGTAAAGTTCAGCTACATGGATGAAAGGCGACGACTTTGTGAATGTCTTTTGGCAATAAAGGAGTCAGCGGAGCGGAGTCAGCGGAGTCAGCGGAGGGCACGGATAGGCACGGATAGGATAGGCAGGGCAGCGGAGGGCACGGATAATGCAAGGGAATAGAGCATTGCATTTGAAAGCACCCTTTTAGTTCAGCTCTATACTCACAATCAACTTTCGACATTTTTCAGTAAAGTCTTGAAACATGGCGTACAAAGCCGTTTTTGACGTATAGAAGGCCGCAAAGTGCATAGAAGGCCACAAAGCGTATAGAAGGCCACACAACGTATAGAAGGACGGAAAGCGTATATAAGGCCGCAAAGCGTATAGAAGGCCACAAAGCGTATAGAAGGCCGCAAAGCGTATAGAAGGCCACAAAGCGTATAGAAGGCCACAAAGCGTATAGAAGGCCACAAAGCGTATAGAAGGCCACAAAGCGTATATAAGGCCGCAAAGCGTATATAAGGCCATAAAGCGTATAGAAGGCCACACAGCGTATAGAAGGCCGCAAAGCGTATAGAAGGCCACAAAGCGTATAGAAGGCCACAAAGCGTATATAAGGCCGCAAAGCGTATATAAGGCCATAAAGCGTATAGAAGGCCACACAGCGTATAGAAGGCCGCAAAGCGTATAGAAGGCCACAAAGCGTATAGAAGGCCACAAAGCGTATAGAAGGTCACAAAGCGTATAGAAGGCCACAAAGCGTATAGAAGGCCGCAAAGCGTATATAAGGCCGCAAAGCGTATAGAAGGCGAAAAAACGTATAGAAGGCTGCAAAGCATATAGAAGGCCGCAAAGTGCATAGAAGGCCACAAAGCGTATAGAAGGTCACAAAGCGTATAGAAGACCACAAAGCGTATAGAAGGTCACAAAGCGTATAGAAGGTCACAAAGCGTATAGAAGACCACAAAGCGTATATAAGGCCGCAAAGCGTATAGAAGGCCGCAAAGCGTATAGAATAGTGATGTCATTAAAAAAAACCTGACCCATACCAAACCGATACCGAATGGGAGGTATTTCGGTTGACCAAGTACTAGTTTCGGATTTGGGTTAAATCCAAAAATTTCCCAAATTTGACCGATTTGCAAATTTTATACTTATATTGATACACACTGGCAACAATAGCTTTGTTTAACATCATAATTCATAAAACACATGTACAGTTTCCAAAAAGACGGTATAATTATTGTGAAAAAAGGAATCAAATACATTTATAAAGCAAAGTAGTGAATGCCGCAAGCAAGACCAAAAGCAGTAGCACATTGAAAACAGGATGGAAAACTGCGACCTCAATCATTTCATATTAATTTGCAGCATAATACATAATACGTAAATACATACATAGGAAGAAATCAATTTTATCTGGCGAAAGTTGGAGACTGGAGAGTCGTATGACTCCCCTAACTTCCCCAAACTGTCCTTGACATTGGTCATGATTCAGAAATGAGTTTTAACATATGTTTATTGACTGCAAGTGCATAACGACACCCACTACCTAACACAACTGCATGTCAACTTTCTACACAGATTATAAATACTAAATATTGTACAATCACTACAATAGAATCAGTGATACTGTCTCAACCTCAAGTAAGTTTTGCCATCATATCCTGTGTGGATATGAGAGTTATCTGCAGTTATCAAGTCAAAAGTTGAATCAAAAAGTTGCTAGTATTTATAGAAAATGGTCCCCGGCACAGAAGGCAAGTATCTTACCACTGCGCCGAGTTGCTCCCCCTTAAATTCAACACAAAATGGGCATTGCTTATAGTTAAATGTAGCATACGCGCAGGAAAAGTAAACGACTTTACAATGCGATACTGCCATATTCATCCCAAAGAAGCCATATCCTTCAAAAAGCGAAAGAGGTAAATAAAAACAAATTTAATAATAACATGTGTTATTGAACCTTTATATTGTTTGTTTTTAATATATCCTACTGTATAAACAAAATAAAAAGATGCCAAAATTCAGGAGTATTTCTATTTATACATCATCATTTAAATTTAGTCGATCTTAATCTTAGGAAGAAATACAAGAAATACAATAACGATTTACGAACGACATTCGTGGCGCAGGCATTTAGTGAACCTATTTTTGGTTAAACACGTGCTTGGCGCCATGGCCATAGGTGCTATTAAGTTACCTTGGCCATAGTGATACAGGGCCAGAGGCTGCCGCCTTAACCCGGCATTGACTGGGGTCTGAGCAGAACGCCATTGACTGGGGGGGGGGGGGGGGGGGGGAAAGGGGAAAGGAAGGGTACACGCCCCCCTGGTTATCTTCCGAACCAATGATTGCAACGAGACGCGCAAGACGGCATTCGAAATCTCTCAATGAGGCGAATCTAAACCATGCTCACAAATTTAAAAGAAAGGTCAAATGTCAGGTCACGGTCAGGTCAAAGGTCAAAATCGGCGTATTTGAGTTTATGGGCCATACTTCCCATCCTAAGCTTTCGATTGCGACCAGTTTCGAAAGACCAAAGTGCTTCCAAAGGTATGATACATATCCCGCATGATCTAAAGTGAGATTGTTGGCCAAGGTCAAGGTCAGGTCACAAAAGGTCACCATTTGCTCAAAATATCTACGAAAGTCATGCAACACATGTTTTATGAGTTATTTTCCACGTATAATTCGATAGTGATAGTCATTTTACCACCTGATTTCATTTACGTGAAGTAAATGTCAAGTTTAGGTCAAATTCAAGTCACCGAAGGTCAAAATTTTAAATTGTTAAACCTAAACAAAAAAGGCATGTTGCTAGACCAGTTTTGTCTCAGAAATACAGTGTTGGTCTTTTTTTATTTGTTGGTCTGTATCTAGTCCATAAAAACCGAAAAACGCAATTTCAAAATATGACGTCATGAGTTACCCATACTTTAGATGCCATAAGTCCGTCAAAAATGGAGATATCAGTTTTAAATTTGTATGGTAGTTGCCTATGTATGGTTCTCTGACATTCTGCCGTTTTTAAAAAAAATATTTTCGAAATTTGTTGATTTTGTAATAATTTTCCCCCAAAAAAGTTTTTTTTAGTTTTTTGGGGTCAAAAACTAAAATGTTTCCAAATCCGAAATAGCAGGCTTGTAGCCGTTGCAATTTGCTATCTTTCTGCGTTTTTTCGATTGCATTTTGCTTTAAATGTGGCATTTGCACGGCCTGACAAAGTTTATCTGATTTTGGTGCAAAACTCGAGTGTAGTGACGTCACTAAATTCGCTATAACTCGACACAAATTCGACGAAATTTCTTCATTTGTGCACACAAGACGTAGAAATGATCTATAGGAAGGTACCCGAAGTTTCAAGTTGATAGCACTATTAGTTGTTTAGCTATTGAGAAAAGTCATCAGGGGGGGAGGCGTTAAATGCCCCCCCCCCCCCCAGTCAATGGCGGTTCTTTTTAATTCTCCTTAGTTATTTTGAACAATTTCCATTGCCTTTTCAGTAACATCTACAGTAAGGCTACCTAATACTATTGTCTATTATGTTATGCATTATTCTTTGAAATAGGTATATGAAGTGGTACTACTCTCACTTGTGAAATATCACAAGGAATAAGGAGCATTTATTTCTTGAAGGTCACATTATGAATGTGCATTGTCCGTTGCGCTGCATTGTTGTGCTTGGTTAGTGGTTTGGTTACTAGTTTGTCTTGCTTCTTAAGATGGTGTATGCAATATGTATATTGTATAGAATACTTATTTTTAAGCACCTCACTTACTCTTGTGAGCAATATCTTAAATCTTGATATAATAACGATGTGTTCTAGTTAGTATTTACAATAACTAGAGGGACTGTATTGCGCGATGCGCAATTTATATAGCCAGCCGTATTTCGTATCCCGTATTCCGTATTCCATATTCCGTATTTCGGATTATGTATTCTGTATCCCGTATTAGGTGTTCCGTATCCCGTTCCCGTGTCCCGTTCCCGTATCCCTTATCCCGTTCCCGTATCCCGTATTCCGTATACCGTTCCCGGATCCCGTATCTCGTTTCCATATCCCGTTTCCGTATCCCGTTTCCGTATCCCGTTTCCGTATCCCGTTTCCTTATCCCGTTTCCGTATCCCGTTTCCGTATCCCGTTTCCGTATCCCGTTTCCGTATCCCGTTTCCGTATCCCATTTCCGTATCCCATTTCCGTATCCCGTGTACGTATTCCGTATCCCGTTTCCGTATCCCGTTTCCGTATCCCGTTTCCGTATCCCGTTTCCGTATGTATCCCGTGTCCGTATCCCGTTTCAGTATCCCTTTTACGTATCCCGTTTACGTATCCCGTTTACGTATCCCGTTCCCGTATCCCGTTCCCGTATCCCGTTCCCGTATCCCGTTCCCGTATCCCGTTCCCGTATCCCGTTCCCGTATCCCGTATCCCGTTCCCGTATCCCGTTCCCGTATCCCGTATCCCGTTCCCGTATCCCGTTCCCATATCCCGTTCCCGTATCCCGTTCCCGTATCCCGTTCCCGTATCCCGTTCCCGTATCCCGTTCCCGTATCCCGTTCCCGTATCCCGTTCCCGTATCCCGTTCCCGTATCCCGTTCCCATATCCCGTATCCCGTTCCCGTATCCCGTTCCCGTATCCCGTTCCCGTATCCCGTATCCCGTATCCCGTTCCCGTATCCCGTTCCCGTATCCCGTTCCCGTATCCCGTTCCCGTATCCCGTTCCCGTATCCTGTTCCCGTATCCTGTTCCCGTATCCTGTTCCCGTATCCTGTTCCCGTATCCTGTTCCCGTATCCTGTTCCCGTTCCCCTATCCCGTTCCCGCATCGCGTTCCCGTATCCCCTTCCCGCATCCCGTTCCCATAACCCGTTCCCGTATCCCGTTCCCGTGTCCCGTGTCCCGTTCCCGTGTCCCGTTCCCGTATCCCGTTCCCGTATCCCGTATCCCGTTCCCGTATCCCGTTCCCGTATCCCGTTCCCGTATCCCGTTCCCGTATCCCGTTCCCGTATCCCGTTCCCGTATCCCGTTCCCGTATCCCGTTCCCGTATCCCGTTCCCGTGTCCCGTTCCCGTATCCCGTTCCCGTATCCTGTTAACGTATCCCGTTTCCGTATCCTGTTTACGTATCCCGTGCCCGTATACCGTGTCTCGTTCTTGTAACTCGGTCCCGCATCCTGTTCCCGTATCCCGTTCCCGTATCCCGTATCCCGTATCCCGTATCCCGTATCCCGTTCCCGTATCCCGTTCCCGTATCCTGTTCCCGTATCCCGTTTCCGTATCCCGTTCCCGTACCCCGTTCCTGTATCCTGTTTCCGTATCCCGTTACCCTATCCCGTTCCCGCATCCCGTTATCGTATCCCGTTCCCGTATTCCGTTCCCGTATTCCGTTCCCGTATTCCGTTCCCGTATTCCGTTCCCGTATTCCGTTCCCGTATCCCGTATCCCATATCATGTTCCCGTATCCATTCCCGTATTCCATTCCCGTATCCCGTTGCCGTATCCCGTTCCAGTATCCCGTATCGCGCTCCCACTCCAGTCCCCGTTCCCGTATCCCGTTTCCGTATCTTGTTTCCGTATCCCATTCCCGTATCACGTTCTCGTATCACGTTCCTGTATCACGTTCCCGTATCCCATTCCCGTATCCCGTTCCCGTATCCCGCTCCCGTATCCCGCTCCCGTATCTTATTCCCGTATCTCGTACACCGTTCCGATATCTCCTTACCATATCTAGTTACCGTATCTCATTCCCGTATCCTGTTCCCGTATCTCGTTCCAGCATCCCTTTCTCGTACCCAGTTTCCGTATCTTGTTGCCGTATTTCGCTCCCATATCTTCTTACCGTATCTCGTTCCCGTGTCCCAGTCTCTGCCAAAACATTTTAGCGGCTTACATGCCTGAAATATGTGAACCGGCTTCAACAAAATATCCCCGGGAGGGAGGTGCGACGTCTGCTAGTCATGCGCTCATTGATGAATTTGACTGCGGCAGTGTCAGTCTTGGTCAAACTTAAACGATGCTATTTTATTCAACGCAATTATTTCGCAACGTTAGCGTCGGTAATCGTTTACGTTTGACTTCAGCATAAGTTACCTATGAGTGATTTACATAATATTTTGGGTGCATATAGGTCAGCAAGAACGGTGCTATCCATCTGTGTAAATTTGCCGGTCAAGTTTGTCCTCGTTTTGGGTGTTACGGCGGTGTGAAGGATTAAATTGTCCAAAAATATTGCATTTCAACTTCAACTCCAAAATATTAGTCACACAGCTTGGAGTAACACATATAATTTGAAGACGGTCCCTGCGCCTGCAAAATTATGTCCGGATCAGCCTTCTACGTCGAACGGTTTCCGAGCACCAATTCAAATCCTGAATATGCCAATGTTATCATGAAAGTGGTCACAACTTTGCACGTGGCCCGCGTATCGCTCTGGACGACAACCTATACGCAAGGCCAATCGATTATCTATCACATAGTGTTGCTCGCATATCGCTGCGACTCTCGGTTGCCGAGCAAGCGGGCGGGGAACTGCGCGAAACTTGCCCGTTTTTCGCGATTTCACAATGTCGCGTTTCCCATGTTAAACGAACGGCGCACGCGCGCACGTGCCGACGCCGCACCGTCGGTCGGATCGACACAAAAACTTGATACGGCCTGTTGAATCACAGGACCCAAAAGTCCTGAAAAAATCACCTTCATAACTCATCAGACGGCTGCACAGGAACCGATTTAGGGCGTCACTCCGGCGGCGGCGGGTCATCTTGGTGCCCAGACCTGCAAAATGGTGCCCAGATCAGCGTTCTACATCGAACAGTTTCCGAGCACCAATTTAAATCCTGAATAGGCCAATTTTATCATTAAAGTGGTCACAACTTTGCACGTGGCACGCGCATCGTTCTCAACGACATTTTATACGCCAGGTTAATCGATTATCTATCACATAGTGTTGCTCGGATACCGCTGCGACTCTTGGTTGCCGAGCAAGTGGCCGGGGAACCGCGAGGAACTTGCCCATTTTTCGCGATTTCCGAATGTCGCGTTTCCCATGTTAAACGAATGGCGCACGCGCGCACGCGCCGACGCTGCACCGTCGGTCTGATTAAGCTGAAAATTTAATACGACCTGTTGAATCACGGGTCCCAAAAGTCTTGAAAAAACACCCTCATAACTCATCAGACGGCTGCACAGGAACCGATTTAAGGCGTCACTCCGGCGGCGGCGGCGGGTCATCTTTTAGGATTTATAATATAGAGATATACTAGATGGCCTTTATTGCGCGATGCGCAATTTATATAGCCAGCTAATTTATATATGCTAGCCGTTTCCCGTATCTCGTATTCCGTATTCAGTATTCGGTATTCCTTATTCCTTATTCCGTATTCCGTATTCCGTATTCCGTATTCCGTAGTCCGTATGTCGTATTCCGTATCCCGTTCCCGTTCTTGTATCCCGTTCCCGTCTCCCGTTCCCGTATCCTGTTCCCGTATCCCGTTCCCGTATCCCGTTCCCGTATCCCGTTCCCGTATCCCGTTACCGTATCCCGTTACCGTATCCCGTTACCGTATCCCGTTACCGTATCCCCTTACCGTATCCCGTTACCGTATCCCGTTACCGTATCCCGTTCCCGTATCTCGTTCCCGTATCCCGTTCCCGTATCCTGTTCCCGTATCCTGTTCCCGTATCCTGTTCCCGTATCCCGTTCCCGTATCCGGTTCCCGTATCTGGTTCCCGTATCCGGTTCCCGTACCCGGTTCCCGTACCCGGTTCCCGTATCCCGTTCCCGTATCCCGTTCCCGTATCCCGTTCCCGTATCCCGTTCCCGTATCCCGTTCCCGTATCCCGTTTCCCGTATCCCGTTCCCGTATCCGTTCCCGTATCCCGTTCCCGTATCCCGTTCCCGTAACATGTTTCCGTTTCTGTATCCCGTGCCCGTATACCGTATCCTGTTCCCGTATCATGTTCTCGCATCCCGTTCCCGTACCCCGTTCCCGTATCCCGTTCCCGTATTCCGTTCCCGTATTCCGTTCCCGTATCCCGTATCCTGTTCCCGTATCCCGTTCCCGTATCCCGTTCCCGTATCCCGTATCCCGTTCCCGTATCCCGTTCCCGTATCCCGTTCCCGTATCCCGTTCCCGTATCCCGTTCCCGTATCCCGTTCCCGTATCCCGTTCCCGTATCTCGTTCCCGTATCCTGTTCCCGTATCGCGTTCCCGTATCCCGTATCCCGTTCCCGTATCCTGTTCCCGTATCCCGTTCCCGTATCCCGTTCCCGTATCCCGTTCCCGTATCCCGTTCCCGTATCCCGTTCCCGTATCCCGTTCCCGTATCCCGTTCCCGTATCCCGTTCCCGTATCTCGTTTCCCGTTTCCGTATCTCGTATACCCTTCACGTATCCGATCCCGTATCCTTTATCCCGCTCCCGTATCTAGTTTCCGAAACCCCTTCCGGTTTCCCGTTCCGTATCCAGTTCTCGTATATCGCGTATATCCCGACATCTTATATCCCGTTCCCGTATCCCGTTTCCGTATTCTGATCCCGTATCCCGTATACCGTTCGCGTATCCGGGATACTTTAATCAGCTCCCGTATCCAGTTACCGTATCCCGTTCCCGTATCTCATTCCCGTATCTCGTACACCGTTCCGATATGTCCTTACCATATATAGTTCCCGTTTCTCATTCCCGTGTCCTGTTCCCGTATCTAGTTCCAGCATCCCTTTCTCGTACCCAGTTTCCGTATCTTGTTGCCGTATTTCGTTCCATATCTTTTTACCGTATCTCGTTGCCGCATCGCAGTCTCTGCCAAAACATTCTAGCGGTTTAAATGCCTGAAATCTGTCAACCGGCTTCCACAAAATCTACTCGCGAAAGAGGTGCGACGTCAGCTAGTCATGCGCTCATGGATGAATTTGACTGAAGCAGTGTCAGTCTTGGGAAAAATTAAACGATCGTAGTGTGTGGTAGGATTACATAATATATATGTAATCCTACCACACACCGTGTATATTATGTATATTATGTATATATATATATATATATATATATATATATATATATATATATATATATATATATATATATATACATATATATATATATATATATATATATATATATATATATATATATATATATATATATATATATATATATATATATATATATATATAATATATATATATATATATATATATATATATATATATATATATATATATATATATATATATATATATATATATATATATATATATATATATATATATATATATATATATATATATATATATATATATATATATATATATATATATATATATATATATATATATATATATATATATATATATATATATATATATATATATATATATATATATATATATATATATATATATATATATATATATATATACATATATATATATATATATATATATATATATATATATATATATATATATATATATATATATATATATATATATATATATATATATATATATATATATATATATATATATATATAATATATATATATATATATATATATATATATATATATATATATATATATATATATATATATATATATATATATATATATATATATATATATATATATATATATATATATATATATATATATATATATATATATATATATATATATATATATATATATATATATATATATATATATATATATATATATATATATATATATATATATATATATATATATATATATATATATATATATATATATATATATATATATATATATATATATATATATATATATATATATATAAATATATATATATATATATATATATATATATATATATATATATATATATATATATATATATATATATATATATATATATATATATATATATATATATATATATATATATATATATATATATATATAATATATATATATATATATATATATATATATATATATATATATATATATATATATATATATATATATATATATATATATATATATATATATATATATATATATATATATATATATATATATATATATATATATATATATATATATATATATATATATATATATATATATATATATATATATATATATATATATATATATATATATATATATATATATATATATATATATATATATATATATATATATATATATATATATATATATATATATATATATATATATATATATATATATATATATATATATATATATATATATATATATATATATATATATATATATATATATATATATATATATATATATATATATATATATATATATATATATATATATATATATATATATATATATATATAATATATATATATATATATATATATATATATATATATATATATATATATATATATATATATATATATATATATATATATATATATATATATATATATATATATATATATATATATATATATATATATATATATATATATATATATATATATATATATATATATATATATATATATATATATATATATATATATATATATATATATATATATATATATATATATATATATATATATATATATATATATATATATATATATATATATATATATATATATATATATATATATATATATATATATATATATATATATATATATATACATAATATACACGCATTATAAATGACTCACGATAATATCTGTACCTAACACGAGCGAGCCGGGCGTTACGTTATTGCGGGCGGCAGCTATCGCCGGGGGCAGACTACGCAAGCTAACGAGCCGGACGTTACGTTATTGCGTGAGGGAGCTATCGTCGGCCGCCGGCCGGCGCCCGACTGGCGCATGGCGTCGGTAATCGCTTACGTTTGACTTCTGCATAAGTTACCTATGAGCGATTAGCAAAATATTTTGGGTGGATATAGGTCAGCAAGAATGGCGCTATCCGTCTGTGTAAATTTTCCGGTTAAGTTTGTCCTCATTTTGGGTGTTACGGCGGTGTGAAGCATTAAGTGGTCCAAAAATATTGCATTTCAACTTGAACGCCAAAATATTAGTCTCACAGCTTTGAGTAACAAATATAATTTGAAGACGGTCACTGCGCCTGCAATATGGTGCCCGGATCAGCGTTCTACGTTAAACAGTTTCCGAGCACCAATTTAAATCCTGAATAGGCCAATTTTATCATTAAAGTGGTCACAACTTTGCACGTGGCACGCGTATCGCTCTGGACGACAACCTATACGCAAGGCCAATCGATTATCTATCACATAGTGTTGCTCGCATATCGCTGCGACTCTCGGTTGCCGAGCAAGCGGGCGGGGAACTGCGCGAAACTTGCCCGTTTTTCGCGATTTCACAATGTCGCGTTTCCCATGTTAAACGAACGGCGCACGCGCGCACGTGCCGACGCCGCACCGTCGGTCGGATCGACACAAAAACTTGATACGGCCTGTTGAATCACAGGACCCAAAAGTCCTGAAAAAATCACCTTCATAACTCATCAGACGGCTGCACAGGAACCGATTTAGGGCGTCACTCCGGCGGCGGCGGGTCATCTTGGTGCCCAGACCTGCAAAATGGTGCCCAGATCAGCGTTCTACATCGAACAGTTTCCGAGCACCAATTTAAATCCTGAATAGGCCAATTTTATCATTAAAGTGGTCACAACTTTGCACGTGGCACGCGCATCGTTCTCAACGACATTTTATACGCCAGGTTAATCGATTATCTATCACATAGTGTTGCTCGGATACCGCTGCGACTCTTGGTTGCCGAGCAAGTGGCCGGGGAACCGCGAGGAACTTGCCCATTTTTCGCGATTTCCGAATGTCGCGTTTCCCATGTTAAACGAATGGCGCACGCGCGCACGCGCCGACGCTGCACCGTCGGTCTGATTAAGCTGAAAATTTAATACGACCTGTTGA
>JAXIVJ010013083.1:0-5000 GCA_036785665.1 Chirona hameri
CTTTTCCAATCAAGTGGAATTTTACTATCTGCGAGTGATTTAGAAAATATTATGGCTAATGGAACCGACAACTCCCTTTCAGATTCTCTTAAAAGTCTAGCATGGATTTCATCAGGTCCTTCTGCCTTGTTAGGCCTTACTTTCTTTAGATATTCTAGAACAAGTTCACTACTTATGCCACCTAGCTCTCCTATAGTCTCCTCTGTCTCTAGCTCAGGCTGAAGTGCTGCAATACTACTCTGGTCCTCGATAGTAAAGACAGATTGAAACTGATCATTAAGCACATCAACCGTTTCACTGTCCTTGCTAACTAACACATCATCTACCTTAAATGGACCTATATTTTTGGAAACTGTACTGAACTTATAAAAACTGAAGAACTTCTTACTATCTGCATTACAATGTCTAGCTAAATCAAGTTCCTTTGCCCTTTTAGCTGCTCTGACCTTTTTCTTAACTGAATTTCTTGCATTCTGGTAGGCCTTCTGATTTATATCTAGTGAAGATCCCTTCAAAATGCCAAATGCACTTCTTTTAGCTTGTATGGCACTCCTTACTTCTGGGGTAAGCCAAACTGGTTTGCCCTTGGTTCTGTTACGTTTGTGACTGAGGGGTATATGCCGATTCTGAATTTGGCTTAATCTAGCTTTGAAAACATTCCAGGCCTCACATGCATCTAAACCTGCCAACTCAACACAAGAGTGAAAAGGTAATAACAAAACTGTATTGTGCATACGTTAGACCACATTTGGAGTATTGTGTACAAGCCTGGTCTCCAACATATGAGAAAGATTGCTGGTTGTTAGAAAGAGTTAAAAAAGGGCAACAAAAATGGTTAATTGTCTTGGTAGTTTACCTTATGAAGATAGATTAAAAAATTGGGTATGTTTTCACTTAGATATAGAAGGCTAAGAGGAGATCTAATTGAAGTCTTCAAATTTGTAAATGGTCAGCATTCTGGATATTTAAAGGGAATGTTTGAGTTCAATAGGGAAAATCGAGGTAGAGGTCATCAGCATAAACTCATTATGAAACAAAGTAGGACTAGGCTACGACAGTCATTTTTCAGTAGAAGGGTTGTAGGACATTGGAATATGCTACCAGGGGATGTCGCTGATGCAGTGACACTTGCTTCCTTCAAAATTAGATTAGATAAATACTTTACAGAGAAGGGATTAGTTCATTAATACTCGTGGGATTAGCCTTCTTTTATGCAGGTAGATTAAGGTGATTTGAAGGGGCAAGACTGGTGGAGGGGAGGGGGGGGGGGGTGCAACCTCGGATGGGCCCAAGAGGCTCTTTGTTGGACTTTTCTTTTATGTCTTTATGTCTGTCTGTGTGTAAATAGGCGGTTTTGCACGGTCAGGTAGGGTCAGGTCAATTCACACGGTCAGTCTTACCGTCCCTCAGCATGTGTGTGTGGGCGGTCGCCCGGCCCGGGGCGCGGATTGCCCAACCCGGCACCGTAGCCGGCGCTAAGAATCGCTGTTTTGCCGATAGTGCAATTCGCGCCCCGGGCCGGTGGACAGGGGCAGGCCTCCCGCACCTCCGCGCATAGCTCCTGGCGCCACACCTCCACTGGCAGATCCAGCCTCCCAATATGGGGGGGGGGCTAATTTCACTGGGGGCCTTCCGGGCCCCAGGGGCCTCCATATGACCTCAAAGGTACCCCCCCCCATTTTTCCCTTTGCGGATTTGGGTTATTTTTGTTTGCTATGTTATTCTTACGTGTAATGACCTAGGTGACCTAGGTGACATAGGACGTGTCAATTAAGTGCAAACATAAAATTGATGGATATTTGCCTCCAAATATATACAATTTTGTCATTGTATATGCTATTTTATATATAAATTAGTTATTCGCTAATACTTTTTGACTGAATAAAGTTAGAAGGGCACGGTAAACGTCATTTTGTTGGTATCATCAAGACACGTTGAATGCTGTGCAGCATGATTTCTGTCTGACATTTGATGACCTTGACCTAAGGTCAAGGTCACGGAGCAAAGTAACTTTTCCAAATTTGACCTACACAGCAATGTTATATATCTTTGAACTTGTCTTGAAGATAGGAATTCATTGGTATTCAAATAATTGCGCGATCTTTGATGATTATAAAACAAACTGAGACATTTTCGGGCTTTCTTTACACCGAAAAGGAAGTTATGAAGTTACTATTCGACATTCAAATTAAAATGAATTTAAATGTTGCCATTGCCAATTAGGCGTTATTTAAGCACAATCGAATTCCTCGCAACAAGACAAGTGTTAAGATATATAACATCGTCATAAATGCGGCCACAATTGGAAACCTAACCTTGAACCTTGACATTGTCTTACGAAAATAACAAAATGGTGTCCATTTTACCTTTTTATCTTTATTCAGTCAACAGTTATTGGAGAATACCTAATATCTTTCACAAAAAGTGCACAAGAAATGACAAAATTTAGCATATTTGAAGACAAATAACCATCATTTTGTTTTCTGTTTGAACGACACTTCTTTACACTTAACAATAATACAGTAAAAATAGGAAATACATTTGGCTTGGGTATCCAAAAAATATTCCCAAAAAAAATACTAACTTTGAAATTTAAGGTCAAGGTCATAAAATGTCAGACAGAAATCATGCTGCAGAGCATTCAATTCGTCTTGATGAGAACAGTAAAATGACGTCTATCGTACCAATCTAGTTTTTTTCAGTCAAAAGTTATTAGCGAATAGCATATTTTTTATATATAAAATAGCATGTAAAATGGGAAAAATTGTGATATTTGGAAGCAAATATTCCTCAATTTCAATTTTTTCTCTCTCACTTAATTGACACGTTCTTACACGTAGGAATAGCATGGCAAAAAAACTAGAAACACGTTTGAGAAAAGGTATCCAAAAAGTTGTACAATTTCGAAAACGTACTAAATTGTGAAATTTTCGAAAATAAAAAAAATAAACATCACCATGTTATAAAACAGCTCATTGCCATTCTAATGACATAATACATCTATATTGCTTCATAAATTTCCCGCCATATGGGCTGACAAAGATTGACCTGCACCGTGACCTTATAAAAATGTCCGAGGCGAAATCTCCTGAACCACTGCTTGCATTGCAATACAACTTTCACAACTCACTTAAGCGCCCCATGCTACCCCATATACCAATTTTAGCCATAATCGGTGACATGACGGTGTCATTTTGCACTTTGTTTTGGTCGATTTGTCGTGGAATACCACAGCTACAAAAAGAAGACCATTGGGATTTAACTGAACCTAATTACCCTACTCAATACTAGTAGACGTATTCCACACAACATAGGTACCTATGTAAGGAAATTAATTACTGCGCTCCTCGGCCACCGAGCAGGCAGCAGGAGACCAAAGGCTGCGACGCTGCGTGTAAAGTTATAACTTACGTTGGTTGTGAATCACTCCAAAATAGCGTCAGACGCGCCACTTTCCCTATCCCTACTGCTACCAAAATGTTAGCATATAGAGGAAACACAAATGAGGCAAAATAAAATTATTTATTTCGCAAGAAGTTATTGTTACGCAGGCAGTATCCATTTTCATCGCCAGTTTCAGCGGATTCTAGGGGTGAGGCTAATTTCTATTGCCGCCGCTGTCGAGCTTTAAAGGGAGGGGGGGGGGGCTTTTGCCCCTGCCGCCCCCTTTGAATCCGCCAGTGATTCCATACAACATAGGTACCTATACAAGGAAATTCACTCACGCGCTCCTCTGCCATCCAGCAGGCAGCAGGAGACGAAAGGCTGCGACGCGCGCTGCGTGTAAAATTATAACTTACGTTGGTTGTGAATCACTCCAAAATAGCGTCAGACGCGCCACTTTCCCTAACCCTACCGTTACCAAAATGCTACCAAATAGAACAAACACGAACGAGGCAAAAACAATATTTATTTATTTCGCAACAAGCTATTTTTTCGCAGGCAGTACCCATTTGCATTGCCAGTCACCAAGCTCGGACCAGACGGGGACATGTGGGGCCTGATCAAGACGATGGACGGCCGGCGACCACCAGCCCGGCCGGCCACCTCCATCGCCAGGCCTGGAGTAGCGGGCCAACCCTCGCAACCGACGAGACCAGCCGTCACTGACAGAGAGAAGGCGGAACTCTTCTGCCAGGCCTACGCGGGGTCTCCCGCCTCCAGAAAAACAAGACCACCGACCATGTCATTAAGGTCGAAGCCAGACAAGCCATGAACCAGCCATGCTGTGGCGGCCGCCGCGACGAGATCTGCTCGCCCTTCTCCCGCAGAGAACTCCTGCAGACCATCAGGAAACTGCAGAAGGGACGCAGCCCCGGTGTCGACACCGTAACTAACGATCTACTCCATCAACTCAGCCCGACAGCACAACGCGAGCTCCTGTCGGTACTGAACTGGGGCTGGCGAGAGGGAGAGGTGCCGTAGAGTATGATTGTGGAGGGCAGCGGAGACCGTCGCCATTCCCAAGAAAGGGAAACCGCCAACCGAGACCGGCAGTTACCGTCCGATCAGCCTGCTTAGCTGTATCGGCAAGCTGTCGGAGCGCCTCGTACATCATCGGCTGCAGTACTGGCTCGAGAGCGCCGGCAAGCTGAACCCGAGCCAGGCTGGGTTCCGCCGAGGACACTCCACCATCGACCAACTCGCACGCGTCACCCAGACCATCTTTGACGGCTTCGAGTCCAAGAAGCCGCAGCGCCCCGTCCTTGTCCTCTTTGACTACGCGCGAGCGTATGATAGAGTGTGGCGGGACGCGCTGTACGCTAAGATGGGACGCCTGGATGTACCGGCCTGTGTCACGAAGTGGATCAGAGCCCTCCTCCGAGACCGATGCGCCACAGTGCGGTGGGGAGAGGAGACCTCGCGCTGGCGGGTCTTTCAAGAAGGTCTGCCGCAGGGCAGTGTCCTTGCCCCACTCCTATGACTTATCTACTGTAACGACATCGACGACACCTTCAGGGACGACGAGAATGTCGTGTCGCTCTTCGCGGATGACGTGG
>JAXIVJ010013083.1:12500-38307 GCA_036785665.1 Chirona hameri
CCACCTTCCTCGGGCTGAAGTTGGACTGCCAACTGACCTTCGCCGCACATATCGAGGCGCTCAAGAAGAAGATCGTGGGGAGAAGCTACGGAAGCCACCGCCGCACCCTCCGCGACGACTACCAGAGCTACGTCCGCTCCATTTTCGACTACGGCGCAGCGATATTTTTCACCCACGCGGCCCCAGCGGTGCGGGAGCGTTTGGAGGTTGAACAGCGGAAGTGTGCGCGCCTGATCACCGGCTGCATCAAGCTCATCGACAGGGAGACCCTGACAGCGGAAGCAGACCTGCCCCTGCCGGAGGAGGAGGAGGAGGAGCCGTTGACGCCGCGCAGGCAGCCGGAGGAGGAGCCGGTGATGCCGCGCAGGCCGCCGGAGGAGAAGGTGACGCCGCGCAAACCGCCGGAGGAGGAGGAGCCGGTGACGCTGCGCAGACCGCAGGAGGAGGAGGAGCCGGTGACGCCGCGCAAACCGCCGGAGGAGGAGGAGCCGGTGACGCTGCGCAGACCGCAGGAGGAGGAGGAGGAGCCGGTGACGCCGCGCAGGTCGATTGCGAAGGAAACGCCTTTAACTTGAGCAGGTACTCAGTTTTTGTTAATGTAACATTGTATTTTGGATAAATTCGTAAATAGTCATGCTTTATGTTAGGAGGTATGGGCATGTTGCATGGAAAATAGCATGTAAACTTAAAAGGGACTGAGCAGGTGCACTCATCGATGGCCTAAAGGTAGTGCGTCATGCATGTTTATTGTTTTGTAATTGCATGTTGTCCATTGTATTCGCTGCGCGAATTTGCTTTTTAACCCTCGCTACTTTTCCAATATTCCTCTTGAAAACACCGTTTCTTATAACCAGTTTGATTTTCACCCGTCCTTACACAGAACATGATGCACTAATTGCGCCAGCTTATGGCTCCGAATCGGACGTGTACTATGCTGTCCGTCGGTGTCATTGTTAGGAGCTTGTTACTTGCAACGCACCGTTATCCTATCCTGTATTCACGTTCTGGTATTTTCTCCCTGTAAGGTCCAGGATCCCATCCTACCTGAATCCTGAAGCACTGTGCGTCGTCCAAACATCTCTGGAGATGATCCACGACTTGGCACAAGAGCTCGCACGAAATGAGGCCGAGCTGAAGCGAAGTAGTGCTGCCGAGAAGGTGCTCCGCCGTCGGCTTCAGCAGACCTGCAGCAGGGCTAAGCAGCGCGCGAAGAGGCTCCGGGACCAGAACAAGGCGCTGCGCACCCGAAATGCCGCTCTCCGGCGGCCTCCTCGCAAGCGAGTGCCTTCGCCGCCCGCGGCCCTCTGACTGCCGCTCAGCGCCGGGCCCTGGCCACGAGCAACCGTGTTTGCTGGTCCGACCAGGACGTCGGAAGATCCCTGGGTCTGCGCGTCCTCTCGCGACGGGCGTACTTATATGTCAAGGAGTCAATGAAAGTCCCTTTACCGTCTTTCAGCACCTTGTCGCAGTGGATCCATCCATCATTTCCACATGGTTCCAGGGATGATGGATTCCGCAATGTGGGTGCTTCAAGCGACCGTAACTGATCTCAGCGACATGGAGATGCTGTGTGTGATCGCGTTCGACGAGCTCAGTCTCGACAGCAGGGTTTGCTACAACCAGGGCCGTGACGTAGTGTTAGAAGCATCCGAGATGCAGCTCGTCATGGTTCGAGGTCGCAACCCATCTGGTACGATTTCGACCGGCCCATGACCTTGTGTGCTTCGAGCCATCATCTCTCGGCTGTAGACCAGCGGCCTGAGAGTGACTGCCGCTGTGAGCGACATGGCCACCAGTAACGAGCGGCTGTGGGCCGGGCTGGGAGTCACCAGCGCTTTCACAAACCCTGCGGACCCAACAAGGTATGTGTTTTAGTACAGATACAGCTAACGAATCGATTAATTTGCTTTATTTTTAGTACTCACCTTGAATGGACGCAATGTTCGTCTCATATCGGATAAAGAACAATAGTATACCCGTGCTTTAATTCATTGGGCTGCACTTTTACCCACTAGGTTTTAGTCGGGTCGTTTCTTTTCTTTGCAGTTTATTCGTGGAGCGAAGAAATCGCGTCTCTTTTTCTCATTTTCGCCATTTTTACTTTACCTTCGTATTGCTGCGGATGCGTATTGCCGTTGATAATTGCCTTTAGAATGTTGATGCCATATAGTTGTTGCAGCATTTCATCATCTGTAACCAATCCATTTAAACTTATTTTTACTTTTCAGAAGCATATGGGTGTTCGCTGACACCCCACATCTCCTAAAACTCATCCGTGCACACGTGCTGACTGGCGGTCTCCAGCTCCCCGACGGTACTGTTCTCGATACCGGCCTGTTTGAGGAGGTTTGGAGGCTGGACCACTCGGCCGGCAGCGGCCGAGTGGACATACCGGGCGTTTTGTTTCAATCTGTTCAACGTTGAATACTTCTCGTTGAATTACCTCTCAATAAATCGCATACACTAAATACGTCGTCGTAGGGGGCCAAGTTAAACCGCCGAATGCATCATGGGTTTCTTAAATGTGTATTGATTAATTACAGAAAAACGGCTCAGATAAATGTTTCATGTGTGCATTGTAATGTATTGAATGTATGTTGAATGTATGTTGAAAATTCATGTGGAAAGCACCCAATTTATTTTATATATAAAAATAGTCGAGAACACTAAATAGATCGCCGTCCGGGGCCAAACTAAACTGCCGATTTCAATGCACTTTTGTGAAATGTTTGTTCATTGTTCATACAAGTTATATATTCGCAAAAGATCGATTGCAGGAAACATATGACATACCTTCATGATAAATAACAATGCGTAGGCAGGCTAATTTTAGCTCGGACATTGAATTCGCTGCCAAGTACTTGCTGAGTACCGACCGTTATAAGTGTAGAACGCTTATCAACTTTAACTTGAAATAACTTCGGCTAGGGGCATTTTTATGCAAATGTGATAGGATTTACTTATAAGTTGAGTGCTTCTTCCCATTTCAAGTGCTAACTCCATTTTTTGTGGAAAAGGTCATTATTTCCATTTAGCTTGCCGTACAAATGAAACAAAGTTCGGGGAAGTCGTGGTTAGTGGCTGCTATTGCATTACATCCTTGCTTTGCAGATAACCTACGGCGGCTGCTGGCAACCTGAATCGGGTTGGTCGATCATGGAGACCACCGAGATCGCCAACGCCTTCCTGAGCCGGGCTGGTAACACCACCAAGTATATGCCGTCGGCACAGCGCGTTGACACCATTACTGACATGGTGCTCAGCTACAATCAGAATTAGCACCTGCGCATGCATGACTTGGTGAAAAGGCTGCGAGCCGCCCAGAAAGGGATCCCTATCCTCTAGTCAAAGCTAAACTCTCCTGCATAAACACGGCGTGGATCCCAGCCAGCCAGGTGGACGCAATAGTAGATGAGCTGCGCGTTCTGGCCATGTCGCTCTCAAGCCGTGACACACGGGCCAATGGTACCGACCTGGAAAACGCAATTGAGATGGTTGAGATGGTAAGCGACAGCTGGCGTGCGCGACGTTCTGCCGTCACCAACGCGGCCAGCTCGTCAGCAAAATGCGGAATGCATCCAGGAGGCTAATGAACGCAGACCATATCAAGCTTGAAAAGTTGCGTGAAAGGTACCGGCGCGAAACTGGTGTCGTGGTGGCCATTAAGGACGCCGGGAAGTGCTGTTTTCCATGGCATATTCAGTCGACTGAGGATAGCTCGATGTCACTGCCGGTGAAACGAGCCATCTGTGAGCCATCCCCGAGCCACGCCCCCCCCCCCCCCCTCCCCCCGTGGTCGCGTGCCTAGACTCACAGGCGGCGCTGCTCACGTTGGAGGGCGGCCCTACGGCTCAGACCGCGGAGATGGGTGCGGAGAAATGGGAGCTGCTCGGCTCGCTGTCCCACCGCGGGCACCACATCCACTTGCAGTGGGTGCCGGCGCACTGCGGCTTGACGGGGAACGAACGGGCAGACGCCCTCGCAAGGAGGCCTCAGCCCTGGACCAGACCGAGTCGCTCATCGACATCAAGAACATCACCCGCGCCGCCGCCAGAGCGCCCCGCCGATCGTGGCCCGGCGGCTGGTATCAGCGCACCTTCAAGGACCGCCTCCCGGGCCCGGTCCGCGACAACAGCCGAAAGGCCGCCGTGGACATCCACCCACTCCGAGCCGGACACTGGAGCGGGTCCGAACAGTACCTTCATCGCATCATCGGACGCCGCTCGACCGACTCGTGCCCGGGATGCAACGATGCCGGGTGCCCAGCGGACCGGTGTCGGGTCTGCGACGAGGAGCCGGACACGCCTCAGCATATCCCGCTGAAGTGTCCCTGCCTGTGCGGGACCCGCCTCCTATCGCTGGGAAACATATATGGACGACCGGAGGACCTGAAGCGGGACGGCGTGGTGGCGACTTTAGCTGCCGGCTACCGGTCCTACCAGAGCTGTACGGCTACGCCTCGGCGCTAGCCGGGTCCGGAGGGACCAACAACAACAACAACAGCCATATGTGACGCGCTAATGCGTGCGTCTCCGTCCAACGCGAGAAGAGCTATCAATCGTGGACGACGAATTGCGGCGCCTCCTATCAACCTCTTCTGATGTCATCGACATGCTGATGCACTCGCTGGCGGTAAGTAAACTGGCATCCCACTTCCCAGTGTCTGGGGGAGCATGAAAACTGTTGCCAAATCGATCACACAGTGGCTCACATTTCACAATGAGTGGACAATCAACGAAAGGATATATTTGTTATGCCATCTTCCGCTCAAACTGCATCGCGTACAAGCGCGACTTATAGACCTAACTCGATATCATTAACGTACTTCCCTGTATTTTTGGTAACCGGTATCACACCAATACAAAATCTTTATTTGGCCCACCATTGTGTTGAGGTTCATAAGAGCATCTTGCTTTTTTTTGTTTTAAAGATTGCGGACCGATATCATAAATATAGATAATTCGCAGTTACCTATCTCCAAAAAAAAAATGGCACCCAGCCAACACTAATCACAGGTTTTTGTGATGACATGTGTTCTACTATGAGCACATTTCCTTAAAATTGATGCTTAGTTGGCATTATTTAAAGAAGATTGCGCCTGGTAGACCCGTATTCAGTTATCGTATTTCACTATGTTATTACCTTTCGTTATTACGGTATTTTCCTGCCAAATATCTGTACTGGGTGTGCATTTGGTACTGTCACATGCCTGTTAAATATGCATTGGTGATCCACAGCTGGTAGAGGAACAGTTGAGCCGACCAGAAGATGAGCGTCTATCGGTCGTGGAGCCGACGGCAGATACCGACCACTACTGCATTCGGCAGCAGTCGCCGCCGTTCTTCACGGTCTGAGAGGGCTCATCTACGAGGCAGTCAACTATCGTCGGGAGTACCTCGACTCTGCGCGCTCTTGCTGGAGCCCCATATTCACGGTAAGTTGAGTGTGTTCACAATATTGACTGATCACTTGTGTTCCATTTGTGTACGTGAGCACGCGGCAAGTGCAGAAGGGGCACCCTCGTGGGGAACTCCGGCTAGTGGCTTCGTTTTCAATAATGGTGCGAGCTATGGGTTCACAACCGGTGTGTGAATAGGAAATGGAACTAACTTTCACTATTTGGCACTCCCATGGCTTCCATCCCAACGATATCAGCGTGGGCACGTGGCAAGTCCAAAAGGGTGTACATTGTTGCCCTCATATTGGGTGGTCAATATTTGTCAAAGTACCCGCCAGATTGACCTGTAATTTGCTGTATGGCTACATGCTTGGGTACTAGCAACATTCCACTCAAATCGTGTGTCTGTTGGCACGCGCCCACGTGCGACTGCCGCACTCAGAACTCAGAAACTGCTGGATCAATCGATTTTAGATTTTGTGAGCGGGCACAGACATGAGTCTGGACTCTGGGGTGGTTCGCATGAGTCGGAATCGAGATCAGCCAGCACGTGCGCACGTGGGTGGCCCCCGATTTTGGATATCCGTTAACTACGGATAGCTGCTGGCGGACCATATAGGCCAATGGGCGTTACCGTTATTGGTTCGTAATGATGGTGGTAACCCAGCTCCTTTATCTCTTTCACAGATTGAACCAGAGTACTGTTCACGACCCTGCGGTTGGCTGCGGTTCGGCGGTCGGCAGCAGTGGGGATAACTGAAAGTGGGGATGGGGCGAAAGGTATGACGTCACACGGCTGCGGTGAGCTGCGGTTCCGGCGGTCGGTACGAAGCGACCGCAGGTCAAAATGTCATGTTAGGTGGCGCATCGCGTCATTTAGTGTTCATAAGACGCCTGCCAGTGATGACGCATGATCAAAGAGACGGGGCTTAGAGCCTGCGGTTAACCGCCGAACAGCAGGGACCATAAACGCACTCCGGTGTGGAAGTCTGCTCGGTATTCTGGCCGTCTCAGAGTGCTGTAGAAAACTTCTACGATTGCGAATAGTTATTAAATGTCACTTGCAAAATACGTGTATTTGTCTGATGTCCATTTTGTGTTCAGTTTATATCCGAGCTGAGTATTGTGTCACTGAGTCCCTGCGTTTTTTGCGATTAACTATACTTCCCATGACATTTGCTCGACAGAAGAAATGCCAGGACAAATTCTGTGTCGTTTGTTATTCGATATGTTTGTGCAACGAATTGTGTCACGTTTATGTACTCGGCTGTGATAGCGTGTCATATGTTGTTAGCTTTGTGTGCCGGACTGCCGGTTGTACGAGATTGTAATATGAAATTTGCAGTTGATGTGTCACAGTTTGCATTGCGTTTGGGACCTGCTATTTGTTGAGGCTGCGGGTAATATCTCGTCATTTAGGTTTCTCAGTGATTGTGCGAGGAACATGTAGACAGATTAGTATGCAAATTGAATGACCTTTCCTCAAAATTAAAATTAAAAAAGTTCAAAATTAGACTATTTCGATACACAGATCTTCATCAGAATGAATTAGCTAAAAACAAGCTAATTTAGCTAATTCATTCTGATGCAGATCTGTGTATCGCAATATCAATAGTCGAATTTTGAACTTTTTCATTTTAATTTCGAGGAAAAGTTATTAAATTTGCATATTAAATATCTCGTCATGGTTAATATCACGGTGAACAGATAATACACGATCCAATTGCGGCACAATGTGATATTTGCTTGTCACCCCGTCACCATCGTGATTTGACTCTGAGTATGATGTGTGAAAGTTATCAGCCTTCGCAATGTTCCTTAGAACAAAAATACATATATGGCTGTGATGATGTATCGGATGTATCATCGCAGCAACTGCAACCTAACGGATGTATCATCGCAGCAACTGAAACATTCCTAATGGCGCTGACTCAAGTGTTCATCTATGATTGGGTATGGTAGGTCTGGTCAGGAAGCACTGACGTCCGAAAGAGTCGGCGATAGCCGGTGACACCGTGCACAACTTTGCATGGAGACATTTGAAATTCGGGTATCGCTGACGTGAATATCACGGTTTACGTGTTCAAGGTCGAGTCTAGAATTTTGCGAGGACGGGCGGTTGATCTGGGGGCGTTATTTGTGATCAACGGGGCGATATGGGTCAATGGAACGCCGATGCCGAGAGAAAGGGGTGAAACTTCCGTGTAAAGAAGCAAATTCTGTTTTATGCGTTTGTCAATTTCCACTTGGCTTGTACCATTGAACTGGACGAGCATACAACACACACACACACACACAATTGTGACCATATCACGAACTAAGCCATCTCGGTCGGTTACCAGTGGCGCCGGCAGAGTCCCATAAGCCAGAGGCGCTTATGCACCAACCGAAAGCAACCCCGAAACGAAAGCTAACATGTGACACTCGTTCAACCGAAACACTACTGATTAAAGGTCGCCATAGACGTGAGAAACGCTCCGACGCGCGGGCGCCTCTTACTCAAGGGAAGCCAGGATGCATGGGCGCCTCCGGCTCAGGGTGCCATCAACGTAAGTGGCGTTTCCGGCTGAGTGAAATATTGGCCCAGAGACGCATCATACATCATACTCGTTGCTTCCGCCGGCGGGGGAGGCCATGCATTGTGGGCGCCCCTCCTACATCCGCCCCTGTCAATGGCATTATATTCATCGTGATATGGTGCAGACCATCGATGAAATGTTATTTTAATTTTGAAGGCCGGACAATTATAATGCCGAGGCAATGATTCATAATTCAGACACCGGGAATTTCCGTTGTGGGCCACTATACCGTCCCCTCCGCACGGACCGACCCGCCGGGACATCCCTTTCCTCAAGTTGTCTCCAACGTTAGGAATGGTGAATAGTCGTCCCTCGGCTTTCGCACGTTTATTGTTATTCGGGACTGAATGGGGGACTAAAATGGAGACCCCCGCTGCGACGCTCCTGGGCGGGCAGCACGAGTGGAAAGGTATAATAGCTGATCGCCGACCGGTCCGGACGGGCACATTCCGGCGACTCCGGTACGGCCTCAACCAGGGAGCCGTTTCACCCTCGCGTTGGCGTGACCATTTTCGCTATTTTATAAATGCTGTCCAACACCATTGAAGTTGTTGGACCTGAGAGCCGGACACGCGTTGAGCACAATATACATGCATGTAGACTAGTCCGTTCCTTCTATCACCGTCATCCCCAATTGAGGCCAATTCTGACTCCCCGGACTGACGCACCAATAACTTAACTCAGCACCGCTGTGCATTAATTAAGAAAACAACACGGGCAAACGACAGCAAAATAATAAACGACCAATCGCCAATAAAAGTAATAAATACCAATGGCACGTCCGCCCAGCCTCGTGCCCCGGTCAGGTCTGGCGCAATTGGCTGCGCTCTTAGGGCGGCACAATGCGCTCTGAGGGCGGCACAATGCGCTCTGAGAGCGGCAATAAGTTCCGAGGGCGGCATGGTACCTTTCAAGGGCCGCATAATGCACTCTGATGGCGGCAGCAGAATGCCTTCCGAGAGCGGCAAGACGTCTTCTGAGTGCGGGATAATGCGCTCTGCGGGCGGAAAAATGCTTTCCGAGGGCGGCAAGATGTCTTGTACGCGTCAAACAGTACGCGTCAAACACTTGTGACACAATGGTACAATTATTATCTACGGAAACACGCAGATTTATACCCACGCCGTCCGAGACGCTGGGTTAAGAGTCTCGTGACCTCCCATTCCCCCGGTTGGTGTTAGCTCGTTCCCCCGTGGTGGCCTCTGCCGGCCAGCGCCTCTTGGTGTGGCAGCCGGTTGGCAGTCGGCGGACAGCGGGGCGACGCTGATGTTGCAGCGGGTGATGTCAGCTCGTTCACCCCGTGGTGGCCTCTGCCGGCCAGCGCCTCTTGGTGTGGCAGCCTGCAGCGTGGCCGTGGAGTAGCCGGTTGCGTGGACGGGGAGTCTATTTCGGGTGGTTCCGAATCTCTCCCGATTCTGCGTCCGGCCCGTACGACCTCGGTCGTCGTCCTCTTCCCGGCTGAGGACCGGGCGTTGGTGAACTCTCCACGGTCTGTCGCGGTCCGAACCGCCCGCGACTCACATGGGCGCTGAACTAGCCGGACTGCGGTGGTCTGTCCAGGCTGCCGATCCATGGCGCCGTCGGTCCCCTGGGTACGGCCAGCTGTCGGCCAACGGACCGAACTCGGCGTCCATCCGGTAATAGCGCAGAGGGAGTCCGGGGCAGCCGCGAGACGGCAGCCCCGGACCTCAGGGTGGAGTCCCCTGGCCTGTGGAGGTCATTGTGCACCCTCGGCGGGTAATGCAGTTGGGTTTGCAGTTCCCTGCAGGCCTCATGTTGCAGTCCCCCGGCGCCTGTGAAGGTCATTCGGTACTTTCGGCGAGAAATGCGGTTGGGTTTGCCGTTTCCCTGCAGGCCTCAGGTTGCTGTCCCCCGGTGCCTGTGAAAGTTATTGTGGATACTTCTATGTTAAATGTGAGTGCGAGTCAGCATACTCTGGCTAACCCGGCGCGCGGGAGACCCGCGCATGACCGGCCAATTATATCGGTCATGGCGCCTGACCGAACAACGACCTGGCGAGCGGTAGGCCAATTATCTCGGTCATGGCGCATGCCCGAACAACGACCTGGGGAGCGTTAGGACCCGCCCGAGTATGTCCGGTAATTATCTCGGCCAGGGCGCAGGACCGGCCAATTATCTTCAGTCGCCTCGTCGGCCCAACCCAGGCTGGGGAACTGACGATGTGACCGGCTCTGTCTCCGGCAGCCGGACAATTGTAAATGGTTCCTACATTCCTCCTTCGTAAATGTGTGAAACATTGACTCTGGCCCATGGGGTTGCGTCGACCCTCCGCCTTCTAGCCCGCGCACCGTCCGCCAGATCTGTGGGTATTCCAAAGTCACGGCGTACACACATCGCACACCCACGGAGCGCTGCGACGCCTCTTGGTCTTGCCCGCGAACCGCGAGATCGGTTGGTCTCTCCTAGGTACCCTCGCTCCGTCAGCCAGATCTGTGGGCATTCCATAGTTACGACATACATACATCACACAGCATACCCTCGTCGTCCATTCTCGGACGCGCGTCTAAGGAGGGGCGCAGCGGAAGATGCCCTGAGACGCACCTTGAGAGGCTTTGACCCTGTGTAGTTACGACATTCACACTTACGAAGTTCACAGGCAGGATTTTGAGCGTTTTGGTTAGCTCTACTAAAGCGTTTCAGAAGGCGAGCACCTTCCGGAGGCACGTTTTCCCTATGGGGGCCGCGTCTTCCTCGGTAGAGAGGAGGCAATTTCGTTTCTGACCCGGGTGTCGGAAGCAACGGACGCTTCTATGTTTTGGTTCGGGATGCCTTAATATACAACTGAAAATCCTTGTAATATCAACATCTTCACGTGACTCTTCGTTTCACCTGAATATGTGTATAAGGCTCATGGACAAAAAGGTCACCCGCCTGATCAGGTTGCAAATGGTATGGCGGAGACCCGTGTGGTTCGGATATGGTAGGGATCGGACAAAATTCTTCCAACCTTTAGCTACTTCTTCAGGTCACCACGGGCGGATTTACATATGACAGTTGCTTATCGAGTATGTCCGGAAGGACCAGTACGCGAGAGATGCCATTCCATTCGTTAATTAGTTAAATGGGGGCCGCTGGGAGTTGGAGCTTTACACACCAGATAACTGGGATGACCGATTTCCTTCGCTATAGCGGTTCGCTGCCTTTTTCACAGACTCTCTTGTTTGTACTGCGTGTCGAAAAGTGACAAAGGTTCCAGGGAAGTTAGTTGCTTGAAGAACGCACAGTGGCACGGATTCCCAGCAAATCGACGATGTCACAGCCTCAGTTGGTCAGCTCGTACATCCTAGTAGGATGTCCGGCTACCTTCTCTCGTCACATCTCCGCACTTTATGGCTACCGGCTCACATCGCAAGTGACGGTTTATAGTACACTTGGAGGTGTCCGGCCGGTTACCATCTCCCCGTCACCAGTGACCTTTGCAGTCCACTCGGGGGTATCCGCCACTGTCCCGCCTGTCGGAATGACCTCTCTCCATCGGCTGGGCCAGGCCACAGATCTCTGACGGCTGGCTCACGAAATTGCATGGTTCACTGTGTACTATGGCCTTTAAGCGCTCGGTAACCCCGAACTCCCAACTGATCAACTTTTCTTACTTAGTACGCACCATGAACGGAGATGTGGCATCTGGTGCTTGGCTTTGACAAAAGGTCATGGGCCATCTGGTGTATCAGACTCAGCAGGGAGTTAAACCAATTGGTCAGCTGTCTGACGTCTCCGACGTCTGTCGTGAATGCGCTGACGACTCTCAATAGGATTAGCAGCCTCAGACTGGGCCATGGCGTTCATCCGGTGACAACTTCCACGGGCCTTCCGCCAAGATTACCGCGAATGTGATTTCAGAAGCAGCAGAAAGGTGAATCCGGTAACCAGTCCTCCAGGATGGTTGACACATGACAGGATGATATGGGGTTAGCTGGTTTATCAAAGGACATGATATTGTCCGGCACTGACAATTCGGTGGTGATGACAGGATGATATGGGGTTAGCTGGTTTATCAAAGGACCTGATATTGTCCGGCACTGACAATTCGGGGGTGATGCTGTTTCAGAGACTCATCGTGAGGTTCAATAAAAGCCTTGAACTGTTCAAACAAGCCCCACACCCGGGCGGTAATCGGAAGCTCCCGCTCCCGTGAACTTATAGCGGCCCGTAACCATGGCCATTTAACAATGCAGGACTTTTGTCAAACTGAACTTTATCGCGGCCATACCGTTCGAACATTAGCAAAAACAAAATCCGACGAATGTTCAAGCTCTCGGAGGAATAAACTGCAAAGAAAAGAAACGACCCGACTAAAACCTATTGGTTAAAAGTGCAGCCCAATGAATTAAAGCAAGGGTATACTATTGTTCTTTATCCGATATGAGACGAACATTGCGTCCATTCAAGTTGAGTACCAAAAATAAATCAAATTAATCGATTCGTTAGCTGTATCTGTACTAAAACACATACCATGTTGGGTCCGCTGGGTTTGTAAAAGCGCTGGTGACTCCCAGCCCGGCCCACAGCCGCTCGTTACTGGTGGCCATGTCGCTCACAGCGGCAGTCACTCTCAGGCCGCTGGTCTACATCCGAGAGATGATGGCTCGAAGCAGACAAGGTCATGGGCCGGTCGAAATCGTACCAGATGGGCTGCTTCCACACAGCGGTCAGACCTCGAACCATGACGAGCTGCATCTTGGATGCTTCTAGCACTACGTCACGGCCCTGGTCGTAGCAAACCCTGCTGTCGAGACTGAGCTCGTCGAACGCGATCACACACAGCATCTCCATGTAGCTGAGATCAGTTACGGTCGCTTCAAGCACCCACATCGCGGAATCCATCATCCCTGGAACCATGTGGAAATGATGGATGGATCCACTGCGACAAGGTGCTGAAAGACGGTAAAGGGACTTTCATTGACTCCTTGACATACAAGTACGCCCGTCGCGAGAGGACTCGCAGACCCAGGGATCTTCCGACGTCCTGGTCGGACCAGCGGGCACGGTTGCTCGTGGCCAGGGCCCGGCGCTGGGCGGCAGTCAGAGGGCCGCGGGCGGCGAGGGCACTCGCTTGCGAGGAGGCCGCCTGGAGAGCGGCATTTCGGGTGCGCAGCGCCTTGTTCTGCTCCCGGAGCCTCTTCGCGCGCTGCTTAGCCCTGCTGCAAGTCTGCTGGAGCCGACGGCGGAGCACCTTCTCGGCAGAACTACTTCACTTCAGCGCGGCCTCGTTTCGTGCGAGCTCTTGTGCCAAGTCGTGGATCATCTCCAGAGATGTTTGGACGACGCACAGTGCTTCAGGATTCAGGTAGGATGGGATCCTGGACCTTACAGGGAGAAAATACCAGAACGTGAATACAGGATAGGATAACGGTGCGTTGCAAGTAACAAGCTCCTACCAATGACACCGACGGACAGCATAGTACACGTCCGATTCGGAGCCATAAGCTTGCGCAATTAGTGCATCATGTTCTGTGTAAGGACGGATGAAAATCAAACTGGTTATAAGAAACGGTGTTTTCAAGAGGAATATTGGAAAAGTAGCGAGGGTTAAAAAGCAAATTCGCGCAGCGAATACAATGGACAACATGCAATTACAAAAAAATAAACATGCATGACGCACTACCTTTAGGCCATCGATGAGTGCACCTGCTCAGTCCCTTTTAAGTTTACATGCTATTTTCCATGCAACATGCCCATACCCCCTAACATAAAGCATGACTATTTACGAATTTATCCAAAATACAATGCTACATTAAAATAATTGAGTACCTGCTCAAGTTAAAGGCGATTTCTTCGCAATCGACCTGCGCGGCGTCACCGGATCCTCCTCCTCCTCCTGCGGTCTGCGGAGCGTCACCGGCTCCTCCTCCTCCGGCGGTTTGCGCGGCGTCACCGGCTCCTCCTCCTCCTCCTGCGGTCTGCGCAGCGTCACCGGCTCCTCTTCCTCCGGCGGTTTGCGCGGCGTCACCTTCTCCTCTGGCGGCCTGCGCGGCATCACCGGCTCCTCCTCCGGCTGTCTGCGCGGCGTCAACGGCTCCTCCTCCTCCTCCGGCGGGGGCAGGCTGCTTCCGCTGTCAGGGTCTCCCTGTCGATGAGCTTGATGCAGCCGGTGATCAGGCGCGCACACTTCCGCTGTTCAACCTCCAAACGCTCCCGCACCGCTGGGGCCGCGTGGGTGAAAAATATCGCTGCGCCGTAGTCGAAGATGGAGCGGACGTAGCTCTGGTAGTCGTCGCGGAGGGTGCGGCGGTGGCTTCCGTAGCTTCTCCCCGCGATCTTCTTCTTGAGCGCCTCGATATGTGCGGCGAAGGTCAGTTGGCAGTCCAACTTCAGCCCGAGGAAGGTGGGGTTTTCCTTGTACCCCAGGGGCTGACCGCAGAAGTGGAGCACGGGCTTGACTTTGCCGCCACCCTCCTTGGGGTCCAAGGTGAAGGTGGTCATCTGTGGCGAGCGTGTCGGTGCGCTCGTTAGCGCACGCGTCGGAGATCATTGCGTTTATGGAGCCATAAACGCAATGACGTCAGAGCAGCCCTGCTCTCACGTATGGCAGTGATGGCAGTACGGCTGCCGTGCTGGATCGGGGACCTGGGCCGAGTGGGTCACATCTGGCTGCCAGCCGCCGCATGTCATTGCGATGACAGCCCCGTCGATTCGGACGACGGGCAGTCTGGCTGGGGCGGCGACACTGCGTGGACGTGGGCGTTTGTCCGAATACATCGGTTGTGTTTTCTGTTGAGTGTTACATTGCTACAAGCTATTTCGGCACCATTGAGGCAACGCACGGAACCGGTGTGCAGGGATCGCCGCTCCAGCCAGACTCGACGACCGCAGTGGTAACCGGAGCAGCATGGCATGGCGCTCTGGAGTCGAGCTGCGAGTCGGAGGGCGACGTCTGGGACGGCGCGTACAGCGCGCTGTCGTCGTCGTGCACCTCCGACCTGGTGAGGCTGCAGCTGGACCCACTGCTGTCGGTTGAGGGAGAGGAGGACGTGCTGTGTGGTGGAGGAGAAAACGGCAGCGCGTCGGGGCGAAGGACGGGAAGAAGAGGGAGACTAGAACCTGCAGGGAGGAGGTGACACCAAGCTTCATCGGTGGGCGATTGGAGGTGGTCGGGAGGGAGGACCGAAGGTGATGAGACGATGGCCGGAGGCAGTGATGGCCTACGGTGACCAAGGGGAGCTGTGGCTCCCGCCGGAGCCGAGCCGAGGCTAGGTGTGTGTGCGTGTGGGGGAGCGGAGAGTATCGCTGCCCACCTCCATGTGCGCGGTTCGGGAAGCGCCGATGGACAGACGAAGGGCGCTGAGTGAGTGTGTGTGACCGTGTACATGTGCCAGGCTACAGAGCGCCGAATGTCGGTCGGGCTGCAGGAGGAATGCATGCGTGTTGGTCTGCCGGAGGTGGTGCGCTGCGGTGGAGAACAGCAGAGCTGAGAGCAGCAGAGCTGAGAGCAGCAGAGCTGAGAGCAGCAGAGCTGAGAGCAGCAGAGCTGAGAGCAGCAGAGCTGAGAGCAGCAGAGCTGAGAGCAGCAGAGCTGAGAACAGCAGAGCTGAGAACAGCAGAGCTGAGAACAGCAGAGCTGAGAACAGCAGAGCTGAGAACAGCAGAGCTGAGAACAGCAGAGCTGAGAACAGCAGAGCTGAGAACAGCAGAGCTGAGAACAGCAGAGCTGAGAACAGCAGAGCTGAGAACAGCAGAGCTGAGAACAGCAGAGCTGAGAACAGCAGAGCTGAGAACAGCAGAGCTGAGAACAGCAGAGCTGAGAACAGCAGAGCTGAGAACAGCAGAGCTGAGAACAGCAGAGCTGAGAACAGCAGAGCTGAGAACAGCAGAGCTGAGAACAGCAGAGCTGAGAACAGCAGAGCTGAGAACAGCAGAGCTGAGAACAGCAGAGCTGAGAACAGCAGAGCTGAGAACAGCAGAGCTGAGAACAGCAGGGCTGAGAACAGCAGAGCTGAGAACAGCAGAGCTGAGAACAGCAGAGCTGAGAACAGCAGAGCTGAGAACAGCAGAGCTGAGAACAGCAGAGCTGAGAACAGCAGAGCTGAGAACAGCAGAGCTGAGAACAGCAGAGCTGAGAACAGCAGAGCTGAGAACAGCAGAGCTGAGAACAGCAGAGCTGAGAACAGCAGAGCTGAGAACAGCAGAGCTGAGAACAGCAGAGCTGAGAACAGCAGAGCTGAGAACAGCAGAGCTGAGAACAGCAGAGCTGAGAACAGCAGAGCTGAGAACAGCAGAGCTGAGAACAGCAGAGCTGAGAACAGCAGAGCTGAGAACAGCAGAGCTGAGAACAGCAGAGCTGAGAACAGCAGAGCTGAGAACAGCAGAGCTGAGAACAGCAGAGCTGAGAACAGCAGAGCTGAGAACAGCATAGCTGAGAACAGCAGAGCTGAGAACAGCATAGCTGAGAACAGCAGAGCTGAGAACAGCAGAGCTGAGAACAGCAGAGCTGAGAACAGCAGAGCTGAGAACAGCAGAGCTGAGAACAGCAGAGCTGAGAACAGCAGAGCTGAGAACAGCAGAGCTGAGACCAGCAGAGCTGAGAACAGCAGAGCTGAGAACAGCAGAGCTGAGACCAGCAGAGCTGAGAACAGCAGAGCTGAGAACAGCAGAGCTGAGAACAGCAGAGCTGAGAACAGCAGAGCTGAGAACAGCAGAGCTGAGAACAGCAGAGCTGAGAACAGCAGAGCTGAGAACAGCAGAGCTGAGAACAGCAGAGCTGAGAAAAGCAGAGCTGAGAACAGCAGAGCTGAGAACAGCAGAGCTGATAACAGCAGAGCTGAGAACAGCAGAGCTGAGAACAGCAGAGCTGATAACAGCAGAGCTGATAACAGCAGAGCTGATAACAGCAGAGCTGATAACAGCAGAGCTGATAACAGCAGAGCTGATAACAGCAGAGCTGATAACAGCAGAGCTGATAACATCAGAGCTGATAACAGCAGAGCTGATAACAGCGGAGCTGAGAACAGCAGAGCTGAGAACAGCAGAGCTGAGAACAGCAGAGCTGAGAACAGCAGAGCTGAGAACAGCAGAGCTGAGAACAGATGAGCTGAGAACAGCAGAGCTGAGAACAGCAGAGCTGAGAACAGCAGAGCTGAGAACAGCAGAGCTGAGAACAGCAGAGCTGAGAACATCAGAGCTGAGAACAGCAGAGCTGAGAACAGCAGAGCTGAGAACAGCAGAGCTGAGAACAGCAGAGCTGAGAACAGCAGAGCTGAGAACAGCAGAGCTGAGAACAGCAGAGCTGAGAACAGCAGAGCTGAGAACAGCAGAGCTGAGAACAGCAGAGCTGAGAACAGCAGAGCTGAGAACAGCAGAGCTGAGAACAGCAGAGCTGAGAACAGCAGAGCTGAGAACAGCAGAGCTGAGAACAGCAGAGCTGAGAACAGCAGAGCTGAGAACAGCAGAGCTGAGAACAGCAGAGCTGAGAACAGCAGAGCTGAGAACAGCGGAGCTGAGACAGCAGACCTAAGAACAGCGGAGCTGAGACAGCAGAGCTGAGAACAGCGGAGCTGAGAACAGCGGAGCTGAGAACAGCGGAGCTGAGAACAGCGGAGCTGAGAACAGCGGAGCTGAGAACAGCGGAGCTGAGAACAGCGGAGCTGAGAACAGCAGGGCTGAGAACAGCGGAGCTGAGAACAGCAGGGCTGAGAACAGCGGAGCTGAGACAGCAGAGTTGGAGCTGAGACAGCTGAGTTGGAGCTGTGGAGCAGCGGAGCTGTAGTGCCGCTGTGCAGCAGCGGAGCGGTGGAGCTGTAGTGCAGCAGCGGAGCAGCGGAGCTGTAGTGCCGCTGTGCAGCAGCGGAGCGGTGGAGCTGTAGTGTCGCTGGACAGCAGCGGAGCAGCGGAGCTGTAGTGCCGCTGTGCATCAGCGGAGCGGTGGAGCTGTAGTGCCGCTGTGCAGCAGCGGAGCAGCCGACGTCACGGCATCTCACCAGTGCGGGCGAGTGATGCTCGCAGCACTGGTGGTGCCGGACGTGCCGCTGGGTAGCGACATGGTGTGCTGCAGCGGAGCGGCAACGTCACGGCATCAGACCAGTGTTCCTGCGAGTTATGCTTGCAGCACTGGTGGTGCCGGACCTGCCGCTGGGCTGCAGTGGAGCAGTTGTGCCGCCGGGTAGCAGCGGACCAGGGTTGTAGTGCCATGGATGGAGCCCTGCGGTGACAGACCCCGGGGCTGTTGCGTTTCAGTTGTACTCGTGTGATGTGTGATCAATGATCATGATAACCAGGGAAGTGTGTAAGTACTGAGTGGCCGGGAGGTTCTCGTCGCCGCGCCTCGGCGGTCCGGCGCCGGTGTCAGATTCTGGGAGCGGATGGGATGATCGGGTTGCGTCGGGATTAGTAATAGTAACTGACGCGGAGATTGCACGATAGATGAAGTAGGAGACGTGTGAGAGTGGAAACAATGTGTGGTACCTGTAACTGGCGTAAGTTCGTTGTAAGTTTGATTTAGAGTGTGTATGTGTGCCTCATATGTGAGTGCAGTGTTGTGATTTGTGAAAATCAGGAGAATGTGTAGTAATAGTAACTGACGCGGAGTTTGCACGTAGTGATCTAGTGTGTGTGTGTGTGTGTGTGTGTGTGTGTGTGTGTGTGTGTGTGTGTGTGTGTGTGTGTGTGTGTGTGTGTGTGTGTGTGTGTGTGTGTGTGTGTGTGTGTGTGTGTGTGTGTGTGTGTGTGTGTGTGTGTGTGTGTGTGTGTGTGTGTGTGTGTGTGTGTGTGTGTGTGTGTGTGTGTGTGTGTGTGTGTGTGTGTGTGTGTGTGTGTGTGTGTGTGTGTGTGTGTGTGTGTGTGTGTGTGTGTGTGTGTGTGTGTGTGTGTGTGTGTGTGTGTGTGTGTGTGTGTGTGTGTGTGTGTGTGTGTGTGTGTGTGTGTGTGTGTGTGTGTGTGTGTGTGTGTGTGTGTGTGTGTGTGTGTGTGTGTGTGTGTGTGTGTGTGTGTGTGTGTGTGTGTGTGTGTGTGTGTGTGTGTGTGTGTGTGTGTGTGTGTGTGTGTGTGTGTGTGTGTGTGTGTGTGTGTGTGTGTGTGTGTGTGTGTGTGTGTATGTGAGTAACTTGTATATGACTTGCATGTGAGTGTGATTCTTGAGAATCAGGGTGAGGTGTAGCGAGCGTGTCGTTGCGCTCGTTACCGCACGCGTCGGGGGTCATTGCGTTTATGGAGCCATACACGCAATGACGTCAGAGCAGCCCTGCTCTCACGTATGGAAGTGATGGCAGTACGGCTGCCGTGCTGGTCGGGGACCTGGGCCGAGTGGGTCACATCCGGCTGCCAGCCGCCGCCTGTCAATGCGATGACAGCCCCGTCAATGCGGACGACGGGCAGTCTGGCTGGGGCGGCGACACTGCGTGGACGTGGGCGTTTGTCCGAATACGTCGGTTGTGTTTTCCGTTGAGTGTTGCATTGCTACATCATCACGCACTTAGATGGACGCGGTTGGACCTTCCAAGAAGTCAACCAGCGGCTGACCTTGTCCAGTGCCGGTTGGAGATTGTCGGCGCAGTCTTGCAGGGAGCGGCCAGTCGCGAGAACGGCCACGTCATCCGCGAAGAGCGACACGACATTCTCGTCGTCCCTGAAGGTGTCGTCGATGTCGTTACAGTAGATAAGTCATAGGAGTGGGGCAAGGACACTGCCCTGCGGCAGACCTTCTTGAAAGACCCGCCAGCGCGAGGTCTCCTCTCCCCACCGCACTGTGGCGCATCGGTCTCGGAGGAGGGCTCTGATCCACTTCGTGACACAGGCCGGTACATCCAGGCGTCCCATCTTAGCGTACAGCGCGTCCCGCCACACTCTATCATACGCTCGCGCGTAGTCAAAGAGGACAAGGACGGGGCGCTGCGGCTTCTTGGACTCGAAGCCGTCAAAGATGGTCTGGGTGACGCGTGCGAGTTGGTCGATGGTGGAGTGTCCTCGGCGGAACCCAGCCTGGTTCGGGTTCAGCTTGCCGGCGCTCTCGAGCCAGTACTGCAGCCGATGATGTACGAGGCGCTCCGACAGCTTGCCGATACAGCTAAGCAGGCTGATCGGACGGTAACTGCCGGTCTCGGTTGGCGGTTTCCCTTTCTTGGGAATGGCGACGGTCTCCGCTGCCCTCCACAATCATACTCTACGGCACCTCTCCCTCTCGCCAGCCCCAGTTCAGTACCGACAGGAGCTCGCGTTGTGCTGTCGGGCTGAGTTGATGGAGTAGATCGTTAGTTACGGTGTCGACACCGGGGCTGCGTCCCTTCTGCAGTTTCCTGATGGTTTGCAGGAGTTCTCTGCGTGAGAAGGGCGAGCAGATCTCGTCGCGGCGGCCGCCACAGCATGGCTGGTTCATGGCTTGTCTGGCTTCGACCTTAATAACATGGTCGGTGGTCTTGTTTTTCTGGAGGTGGGAGACCCCGCGTAGGCCTGGCAGAAGAGTTCCGCCTTCTCTCTGTCAGTGACGGCTGGTCTCGTCGGTTGCGAGGGTTGGCCCGCTACTCCAGGCCTGGCGATGGAGGTGGCCGGCCGGGCTGGTGGTCGCCGGCCGTCCATCGTCTTGATCAGACCCCACATGTCCCCGTCTGGTCCGACCTTGGTGACTGGCAATGCAAATGGGTACTGCCTGCGAAAAAATAGCTTGTTGCGAAATAAATAAATATTGTTTTTGCCTCGTTCGTGTTTGTTCTATTTGGTAGCATTTTGGTAACGGTAGGGTTAGGGAAAGTGGCGCGTCTGACGCTATTTTGGAGTGATTCACAACCAACGTAAGTTATAATTTTACACGCAGCGCGCGTCGCAGCCTTTCGTCTCCTGCTGCCTGCTGGATGGCAGAGGAGCGCGTGAGTGAATTTCCTTGTATAGGTACCTATGTTGTATGGAATCACTGGCGGATTCAAAGAGGGCGGCAGAGGCAAAAGCCCCCCCCCCCCCCCCCTCCCTTTAAAGCTCGACAGGGGCGGCAATAGAAATTAGCCTCACCCCTAGAATCCGCTGAAACTGGCGATGAAAATGGATACTGCCTGCGTAACAATAACTTCTTGCGAAATAAATAATTTTATTTTGCCTCATTTGTGTTTCCTCTATTTGCTAGCATTTTGGTAGCAGTAGGGATAGGGAAAGTGGCGCGTCTGACGCTATTTTGGAGTGATTCACAACCAACGTAAGTTATAACTTTACACGCAGCGTCGCAGCCTTTGGTCTCCTGCTGCCTGCTCGGTGGCCGAGGAGCGCGGTAATTAATTTCCTTACATAGGTACCTATGTTGTGTGGAATACGTCTACTAGTATTGAGTAGGGTAATTAGGTTCAGTTAAATCCCAATGGTCTTCTTTTTGTAGCTGTGGTATTCCACGACAAATCGACCAAAACAAAGTGCAAAATGACACCGTCATGTCACCGATTATGGCTAAAATTGGTATATGGGGTAGCATGGGGCGCTTAAGTGAGTTGTGAAAGTTGTATTGCAATGCAAGCAGTGGTTCAGGAGATATCGCCTCGGACATTTTTATAAGGTCACGGTGCAGGTCAATCTTTGTCAGCCCATATGGCGGGAAATTTATGAAGCAATATAGATGTATTATGTCATTAGAATGGCAATGAGCTGTTTATAACATGGTGATGTTTATTTTATTTTTTTCGAAAATTTCACAATTTAGTATGTTTTCGAAATTGTACAACTTTTTGGATACCTTTTCTCAAACGTGTTTCTAGTTTTTTTGCCATGCTATTCTTACGTGTAAGAACGTGTCAATTAAGTGAGAGATAAAAAATTGAAATTGAGGAATATTTGCTTCCAAATATCACAATTTTTCCCATTTTACATGCTAATTTATATATAAAAAATATGCTATTCGCTAATAACTTTTGACTGAAAAAAACAGATTGGTACGATAGACGTCATTTTACTGTTCTCATCAAGACGAATTGAATGCTCTGCAGCATGATCTCCTGTCTGACATTTTATGACCTTGACCTTAAATTTCAAAGTTAGTATTTATTTTATATTTTGAATATTTTTTGGATACCCAAGCCAAATGTATTTCCTATTTTGACGGTATTATTGTTAAGTGTAAAGAAGTGTCGTTCAAACAGAAAACAAAATGATGGTTATTTGTCTTCAAATATGCTAAATTTTGTCATTTCTTGTGCACTTTTTGTGAAAGATATTAGGTATTCTCCAATAACTGTTGACTGAATAAAGATAAAAAGGTAAAATGGACACCATTTTGTTATTTTCGTAAGACAATGGCAAGGTTTAAGGTTAGGTTTCCAATTGTGGCCGCATTTATGACGATGTTATATATCTTAACACTTGTCTCGTTGCGAGGAATTCGATTGTGCTTAAATAACGCCTAATTGGCAATGGCAACATTTAAATTCATTTTAATTTGAATGTCGAATAGTAACTTCATAAACTTCCTTTTCGGTGTAAAGAAAGCCCGAAAATGTCTCAGTTTGCTATATAATCATCAAAGATCGCGCAATTATTTGAATACCAATGAATTCCTATCTTCAAGACAAGTTCAAAAGATATATAACATTGCTGTGTAGGTCAAATTTGGAAAAGTTACTTTGCTCCGTGACCTTGACCTTAGGTCAAGGTCATCAAATGTCAGACAGAAATCATGCTGCACAGCATTCAACGTGTCTTGATGATACCAACAAAATGACGTTTACCGTGCCCTTCTAACTTTATTCAGTCAAAAAGTATTAGCGAATAACTAATTTATATATAAAATAGCATATACAATGACAAATTGTATATATTTGGAGGCAAATATCCATCAATTTTATGTTTGCACTTAATTGACATGTCCTATGTCACCTAGGTCACCTAGGTCATTACACGTAAGAATAACATAGCAAACAAAAATAACCCAAATCGCAAAGGGAAAAATGGGGGGTACCTTTGAGGTCATATGGAGGCCCCTGGGGCCCGGAAGGCCCCCAGTGAAATTAGCTCCCCCCCCCCCCCCCCCCCATATTGGGAGGCTGGATCTGCCAGTGGAGGTGTGGCGCCAGAGCTATGCGCGGAGGTGCGGGAGGCCTGCCCCTGTCCACCGGCCCGGGGCGCGAATTGCACTATCAGCAAAACGGCGATTCTTAGCGCGGCTACGGTGCCGGGTTGGGCAATCCGCGCCCCGGGCCGGGCGACCGCCCACACACACATGCTGAGGGACGGTAAGACTGACCGTGTGAATTGACCTGACCCTACCTGACCGTGCAAAACCGCCCTATTTACACACGGACAGACATAAAGGACATAAAAGAAAAGTTGCAACAAAGAGCCTCTTGGGCCCATCCGAGGTTGCACCCCCCCCCCCCCCCTCCCCTCCACCAGTCTCGCCCCTTCAAATCACCTTAATCTACCATACTTAACAATATAAAAAAGGCTAATCCCACGAGTATTTATGAACTAATCCTTCTCTGTAAAGTATTTATCTAATCTAATTTTGAAGGAAGCAAGTGTCACTTGCATCAGCGACATCCCCTGGTAGCATAATTCCAATAGTCCCTACACCCCTTCTACTGAAAAATGACTGTCGTTAGCCTAGTCCTACTTTTGTTTCATAATGAGTTTATGCTGATGACCTCTTCCTCGATTTTTCCTATTGAACTCAACATTCCTGTAAATATCCAGAATGCTGACCATTTACAAATTTGAAGACTTCAATTAGATCTCCTCTTAGCCTTCTATATCTAAGTGAAAACATACCCAATTTTTTAATCTATCTTCATAAGGTAAACTACCAAGACAATTAACCATTTTTGTTGCCCTTTTTAACTCTTTCTAACAACCAGCAATCTTTCTCATATGTTGGAGACCAGGCTTGTACACAATACTCCAAATGTGGTCTAACGTATGCACAATACAGTTTTGTTATTACCTTTTCACTCTTGTAGGAAACATTTCCGTTAATGGCCCCTAGCATTCTAAGTGCCTTTTTCCTAGCTTCTACAACCTTGGTCTGACGCTGATAGTCTATTGTTTTACCACGACACCTAAAATCCTCTTTCCTTTTCAATCTGCTCCATTGTCTGCCCACCCATTTCAATACCTATGTTTACTGCTAACTCCGTCCAGCGTGCATAATCTTACATTTACTCAAATTGAATTTCATCTGCCATGCTTCAGACCACTCAACTAGCTTGTCTGTCACAATCTGATTGAAAAAACATCCTGATCATGTTTTCCTCTAATAATCCTGACAACTTTTAGATCGTCTGCAAATTTTCAAGACTTTGCTGTCTCAATTGCATTCACAAATATTATAAAAAGCAAATGGGCCCCAGGACTGAGCCCTGTGGAACCCACTGAGAACCTCCTTCCATTGTGATTGGCACCCATTCAATATAACCCTTTGCTGGCGTCCTGAAGCCACGTTTCTAATCCAATCCAGAATCTTGCCCCTGATCCCATGAATTTTAAGTTGCAACCCCAGTCTTGTATGGGGGACATTGTCAAATGCTTTACTGAAATCAAGAAAAGCTACCATCTAGCTGTTTACCCTGATCAAAGCTATCTGTTGCAACATCCAAAAACTCCAGAAGATTAGTTAAAACAAGAACGGCCCTTCCTAAAAGCCATGCTGTGTATCCTTGATGAGTTCATTTTGCTCCAAGAATTCAACAATCTTATCTTTGATGATTGATTCAAGCACCTTGCAGACTAATGAGGTCAGACTAACCGGTCTATAGTTTTCCTCTTTACTTCTATCTCCCTTTTTATGAATAGGAACAAACAATTTTCTCTTTCCAATCAAGTGGAATTTTACTATCTGCGAGTGATTTAGAAAACATTATGGCTAATGGAACTGACAACTCCCTTTCAGATCTCTGAAAAATCTAGCATGGATTTCATCAGGTCCCTCTGCCTTGTTAGGCCTTACTTTCTTTAGATATTCTAGAACAAGTTCACTAACTTATGCCACCTAGCCTCTCCTATAGTCTCCTCCGTCTCTGGCTCAGGCTGAAGTGCTGCAATACTACTCCTGGTCCTCAGAGATGTAAAGACAGGATTGGAACTGATCATTAAGCACTTCAACCCATTTCACTGTCCTTGCTAACTAACGCATCATCTGCCTTAAATGGACCTATATTTTTGGAAATTGTACTGAACTTATAAAAAACTGAAGAATCTCTACTATCTGCATTACAATGTCTAGCTAAATCAAGTTCCTTTGCCCTTTTAGGCATGCTCTGACCTTTATTTCTTGCATTCTGGTGGGCATTCTGATTTATATCTAGTGCAAGATTCCCTTCTAAATGCCAAATACACTTCTTTTAGCTTGTATAAGCACTCCTTACTTCTGGGGTAAGCCAAACTGGTTTGCCTTGGTTCTGTTACGTTTGTGCATGAGGGGTATATGCCGATTCTGAATTTGGCTTAATCTAGCTTTGAAAACATTCCAGGCCTCACATGCATCTAAACCTGCCAACTCAACAGTTCCATTTATCTGTGCGAGGTCATTTCTAATTGCCATCAAAATCAGCCCGGCTGAAGTTTGGAACCATAATAAGGTTATCTTTGGGCCTCATTTCTGATGAGATATTGAATTTAACCATATTGGAGTTCACTGGTTCCTAGACCTCACAAATACTTATGTCACTAACTAGATCACTGTTGTCTGAGAATACAAGGTCTAGAATGGAGCAATGTCTGGTTGGCTCTGTTACAAACTGATGCATGAAAGCTCCTCTTCAAAGATTTGCCTATACACCTACACTCATTTGTTTCCTCTGCTATACTTTCGTATCCCTCTTAAGTTAAATCTCCCATAATAAGACACTGAGCCCGAAAGTTCCTACGTATTTCCTCACAAATATCTTGGTCTGTTTCAGCTTGGGAGTTCCTTGGA
>JAXIVJ010013084.1:0-38302 GCA_036785665.1 Chirona hameri
GCGGAGGGAAGTCCGACATTACATTATGACGCCATGACTCATCCGCCGCTAAAGCCAACTTGCCGCGCTGCTCCCGGTCAGAAGGGACGTTATTGTCATCAGACACATAACTAACGTGGAACGGCCGGCAGTGTGCTCGATATTCTTCGGAGGACGACCACTGGCCAGACTGGACCACTGGACCACTGGACTACCACTGGCCAGCAGTTTGCAGGAGCTATGCCTTCCGAGTAGCGGCCGACTGCTGTCCGTTGCCAGCCGGTGCAGGGATGGACAGTACCACGGAGCGGTGCAGGGATGGACAGTACCACGGGGCCGTGCAGGGATGGACAGCACCACGGAGCCGTGCAGGGATGGACAGCACCACGGAGCGGTGCAGGGATGGACAGTACCACGGAGCGGTGCAGGGATGGACAGTACCACGGAGCCGTGCAGGGATGGACAGTACCACGGAGCGGTGCAGGGATGGACAGCACCACGGAGCCGTGCAGGGATGGACAGCACCACGGAGCGGTGCAGGGATGGACAGTACCACGGAGCGGTTCAGGGATGGACAGTACCACGGAGCGGTGCAGGGATGGACAGCACCACGGAGCCGTGCAGGGATGGACAGCACCACGGAGCGGTGCAGGGATGGACAGTACCACGGAGCGGTGCAGGGATGGACAGTGCCACGGAGCGGTGCAGGGATGGACAGTACCACGGAGCGGTGCAGGGATGGACAGTTCCACGGAGCCGTGCAGGGATGGACAGCACCACGGAGCGGTGCAGGGATGGACAGTACACGGAGCGTGCAGGGATGGACAGTACCACGGAGCGGTGCAGGGATGGACAGTACCACGGAGCCGTGCAGGGATGGACAGCACCACGGAGCGGTGCAGGGATGGACAGTACCACGGAGCGTGCAGGGATGGACAGTACCACGGAGCGTGCAGGGATGGACAGCACCACGGAGCGGTGCAGGGATGGACAGTAGTACCAGGGAGCGGTGCCGGTGCAGGGATGGACAGTACACGGAGCCGGTGCAGGGATGGACAGTATCACGGAGCGGTGCAGGGATGGACAGCACCACGGAGCCGTGCAGGGATGGACAGCACCACGGAGCGGTGCAGGGATGGACAGTACCACGGAGCGGTGCAGGGATGGACAGTACCACGGAGCGGTGCAGGGATGGACAGTACCACGGAGCGGTGCAGGATGGACAGTTCCACGGAGCCGTGCAGGGATGGACAGCACCACGGAGCGGTGCAGGGATGGACAGTAAGTACCAGGGAGCGGTGCCGGTGCAGGGATGGACAGTACCACGGAGCGGTGCAGAAATGGACAGTATCACGGAGCGGTGCAGGGATGGACAGTACCACGGAGCCGTGCAGGGATGGACAGTACCACGGAGCGGTGCAGGGATGGACAGCACCACGGAGCCGTGCAGGGATGGACAGTACCACGGAGTGGTGCAGGGATGGACAGTACCACGGAGCGCGCCAGTGCAGGGATGGACAGCACCACGGAGCGGTGCAGGGATGGACAGTACCACGGAGCGGTGCAGGGATGGACAGCACCACGGAGCCGTGCAGGGATGGACAGCACCACGGAGCGGTGCATGGACGGACAGTACCACGGAGCCGTGCAGGGATGGACAGTACCACGGAGCGGTGCAGGCATGGACAGCACCACGGAGCGGTGCAGGGATGGACAGCACCACGGAGCCGTGCAGGGATGGACAGCACCACGGAGCGGTGCAGGGATGGACAGTACCACGGAGCGGTGCAGGGATGGACAGTACCACGGAGCCGTGCAGGGATGGACAGCACCACGGAGCGGTGCAGGGATGGACAGTACCACGGAGCCGTGCAGGAATGGACAGTACCACGGAGCCGTGCAGGGATGGACAGCACCACGGAGCGGTGCAGGGATGGACAGCCCCACGGAGCGGTGCAGGGATGGACAGTAAGTACCAGGGAGCGGTGCCGGTGCAGGGATGGACAGTACCACGGAGCGGTGCAGGGATGGACAGTACCACGGAGCCGTGCAGGGATGGACAGTACCACGGAGCGGTGCAGGGATGGACAGTACCACGGAGCCGTGCAGGGATGGACAGTACCACGGAGCCGTGCAGGGATGGGCAGTACCACGGAGCGGTGCCGGTACAGGGATGGACAGTACCACGGAGCCGTGCAGGGATGGACAGCACCACGGATCGGTGCAGGGATGGACAGTACCACGGAGCCGTGCAGGAATGGACAGTACCACGGAGCCGTGCAGGGATTGACAGCACCACGGAGCGGTGCAGGGATGGGCAGCCCCACGGAGCGGTGCAGGATGGACAGTAAGTACCAGGGAGCGGTGCCGGTGTAGGGATGGACAGTACCACGGAGCGGTGCAGGGATGGACAGTACCACGGAGCCGTGCAGGAATGGACAGTACCACGGAGCTGTGCAGGGATGGACAGCACCACGGAGCGGTGCAGGGGTGGACAGCCCCACGGAGCGGTGCAGGGATGGACAGTAAGTACCAGGGAGCGGTGCCGGTGCAGGGATGGACAGTACCACGGAGCGGTGCAGGGATGGACAGTACCACGGAGCCGTGCAGGGATGGACAGTACCACGGAGCGGTGCAGGGATGGACAGTACCACGGAGCCGTGCAGGGATGGACAGTACCACGGAGCCGTGCAGGGATGGACAGTACCACGGAGCCGTGCAGGGATGGACAGTACCACGGAGCCGTGCAGGGATGGACAGTACCACGGAGCCATGCAGGATGGACAGTACCACGGAGCGGTGCCGGTGCAGGGATGGACAGTACCACGGAGCGGTGCAGGGATGGACAGTACCACGGAGCCGTGCAGGGATGGACAGTACCACGGAGCCGTGCAGGGATGGACAATACCACGGAGCCGTGCAGGGATGGACAGTACCACGGAGCCGTGCAGGGATGGACAGTACCACGGAGCCGTGCAGGGATGGACAGTACCACGGAGCGGTGCCGGTGCAGGGATGGACAGTACCACGGAGCGGTGCAGGGATGGACAGTACCACGGAGCCGTGCAGGGATGGACAGTACCACGGAGCGGTGCAGGGATGGACAGTACCACGGAGCCGTGCAGGGATGGACAGTACCACGGAGCCGTGCAGGGATGGACAGTACCACGGAGCCGTGCAGGGATGGACAGTACCACGGAGCGGTGCAGGGATGGACAGTACCACGGAGCCGTGCAGGGATGGACAGTACCACGGAGCGGTGCAGGGATGGACAGTACCACGGAGCCGTGCAGGGATGGACAGTACCACGGAGCCGTGCAGGGATGGACAGTACCACGGAGCCGTGCAGGGATGGACAGTACCACGGAGCCGTGCAGGGATGGACAGTACCACGGAGCCGTGCAGGGATGGACAGTACCACGGAGCCGTGCAGGGATGGACAGTACCACGGAGCGGTGCAGGGATGGACAGTACCACGGAGCGGTGCAGGGATGGACAGTACCACGGAGCCGTGCAGGGATGGACAGTACCACGGAGCGGTGCAGGGATGGACAGTACCACGGAGCGGTGCAGGGATGGACAGTACCACGGAGCTGTGCAGGATGGACAGTAAGTACCAGGGAGCGGTGCAGGGATGGACAGTACCATGAGCCGTGCAGGGATGGACAGTACCACGGAGCCGTGCAGGGATGGACAGTACCACGGAGCCGTGCAGGGATGGACAGTACCACGGAGCCGTGCAGGGATGGACAGTACCACGGAGCCGTGCAGGGATGGACAGTACCACGGAGCCGTGCAGGGATGGACAGTAAGTACCAGGGAGCGGTGCAGGGATGGACAGTACCACGGAGCCGTGCAGGGATGGACAGTACCACGGAGCCGTGCAGGGATGGACAGTACCACGGAGCGGTGCAGGGATGGACAGTACCACGGAGCCGTGCAGGGATGAACAGTACCACGAAGCGGTGCAGGGATGGACAGTACCACGGAGCCGTGCAGGGATGGACAGCACCACGGAGCCGCGCAAGTGCAGGGATGGACAGTACCACGGAGCCGTGCAGGGATGGACAGTACCACGGAGCCGCGCCAGTGCAGGGATGCACAGTACCACAGAGCCACACCGGGCGCCGATCTGCAGCTGACGGCGCCTTCCCGTGCCGCTCCGTGCGCGCATTGCCAGCAGTGTTGTGCCGAACCCATATTCCCTCAGACCGTGCTCAGCCTCGAAATAGTCTGAAGCGGACTCTGGCGAGTTCTTGACTGATGGCGGCCATCTTTGGGAGTAGTGTTGTCTGTTTTTGGGAATTGGTGGAAGGCGGAGCATTCCTGGCGGCGTCTCTACCATGGCCGACCCAGGGGAATAGTCGAACCTTCCCTGCCTGCTCTCATCTGGCGGCTCCCCGTCTGGCTCGGACTGAAATACAGCGCGACGGCCCGGCCGCTCCAGCTCGAGCCGTGCCCGGCTCGGGCGCTCCGTGTAAGCGGGTTAGTCCTCGCGTGTTGACACGACTCGCTCCGAAATATGCAAATGCACTCCTAAACGGATTGCTGACGTAAACGAGGGCCGAGAGGACCGTCACACGCCGTGGTCGTACCTCAGTCGAGTCCGTTGGGCCGTGTTCAGGCAGTTGGGGGCGGTCTGTGACGCGGGCGGGTCAGGGGAAGGGCACGGCCGGCAGGCTGACGGCCGGCGCGAACCGACAGAGCCGATAGACGGATCGGCCAGAGAGGTCTGACACACGGGCGGCGGCGAGTGGCGAGCTGTGTTAGCTGGGCGCTCCTCTGTCCTCGCTCCGACCTCGGCCAATCGGCTAATGCGACAGGCCTCTCAGCTGTCTGGCTGCCACACACAACACACAAAACGCAACACAAACTCACCATCACACAGACACCTCCCAAAAACACACACTTCGATGGGAGAACAGATTGAGTTTCTTACGCAGCTGGTGGAACCATCGCCAACAGAGTTTTGGCTGGCAAGGCTTCCAGTTTGATGCCACCAGTTTTGGTTAGTTTAAAATGGATTTTGAGGATGAAGGATATTTTTGCCATCTATGCCATCTATGCCTCAAATCATACTGCTTTACGCCATCAATATTCTGAGCTCCAGCCAAATCGATGGAAAGATGCGCACTTTAGGCACGTAGGCACCGAAACAAAGATGGCGGGGATATGTGCACGGATCCCAAGAAGGATCCCGGAATCCGATTACTTAGCTCTGATTCCAGGAGTGACGCGCCCTATACGCGCTTTAAAGAAAGCGGTCGAGAAATCCTATGGGATCTCAGAGCTTAAGTATTTTGTGTAAAGGCGTCCACCGGGTTCCAAGATCCACATCAAACATTTTGTCAATGGGTTCACCGTAGTGAATAGCAAGCTTTCATGATTCAGAATTTAAGACATAATTTGCATGCTACTTGTATTGGCCGTGAGCCTGTTCAAATTTGGCGTTTCCCGTTGAATCAGGCGTTGGCACTACTGATGTGAACTACAGCCGTGGGATTCTATCAGCACCCAGATCCAGTGAGCTAATTATATATTTTGTAGTTTTACCACAGTACACCTTGGCCCCGAGATCTGCTGCTCAATTTCAGCAGAAAATTCACATCTAATGTAGCATTTTCATGAGATATTATGATTGGTTTCAGGTTTTCTGCTGGACTTTGTATGGAGATTTGCTTTGATCTGGGACTAGGTTTGTATTCTTGACTATGTTTGCATATAGATGTTTTTGGAAGGCAGCTATGATTTACCCCAAGAACCTTTGTTTTGCATTATGTGAGGTGGTATAGCTGAACACATATAAAATAACGGTATAAATCATTTTTGTCACCTCTGGAAAAAATGTTTGATGTAAGCAAACAAACGGTAGAATAACTACTGTCTTGCAAACGTATACCAAACGTATACGCACTTTGCAACAGGAAAGCTAAAAGAACGCATTTCTACAAATCCTCTCGATTTCAGTGAATGTATTTTTGTATCAAGATATATGAAACTCACTTGGTTAAGCCAATCCAAGCCGTCGCCAAGTGGCAAGACACACAAGCTGAGATGCAACAACAAAATCAAGACAAGCCTGTCTTCCCAAGCTTGAATCAAGACAAGCTTGTCTTCGATTCCCATGTCAAAAACTTCTACAATATCTCTGTGTGTGATAGTATGTTCGATATTGTGTCATAAGTTATCTCTATATGGAATTGTGCGCATATTTGGTGTCAGCGTGCTGTTCATTGGCAGAGCCGCCATGTTCTGGTTTGTGGTTTGTCCTCGGGCACATGTGTGGTCATGTCGTACAGACGCCGTCTACAGGCTGACGGTGCCCTCGTAAAGAGGCCAGCTGCAGTGGGCCCGGCCGTCTGGGCGCTCGTAAGTACGTACATGATGGCGTGGCCGGCACCAATACGCCGCAGGGGCATTCCGGCCATGGCAGCTGGCAAAGCGACAGGACTAACCTTTACTGGAACATACACGAGATAATCAATTTATTGAGCTTCATGTTGAATACGGTCATTACAATATGTCGGAATTCATACACAAATAATATAGAAGGTTTCTTCTCAAATTCGAAACTGTGTCTGTTTAGATATCTTATCACATAGCCTTTTATCAACGAGAAGACAAAGCAGCGCATTCAACTGAATGCAGCCGACATTTCCGATTCGTTCTGCACGCCAGGAAAAAGCCGGCCAGTAGATGCACAGCTCATTGTGATGCCAGTCGGTTGTAATATATGCGGCCGTCCTGCCAGCGGCATACATGATAACACCGGCGACATACATGATCACATTTCCAGACGGACAGGAGGGTCTTTACAACACATCGTGGTCGTCGTGCATGATTGCATAGCCATGCATGTATACTCATATATTTGTTTTCCTGAAGTGGTGTTACGCCAAAAGAATGCGTTATTCATTTTACGTAAGTGGTTAATCATATGTGCACCTGCACCTTCATAATAGCGTCATGTGTCAAACGCATTATGGGTGCAGTTATCAGGTACTCCGGGCCTCCATCCTCAATATTACAGCACACCTGTGGAAACTGTACAAACTTTTAACAGGCCGCTTCCATGGTCCGCCTCTATTGCTCGATTGCATATTATTGCACAGACAATTGTGTAACCATTTCGGTACTAGAACATTCGGAATGCCCGTAAAAATAACCGACACAACTATCTAAACTGTGGTAAAACAACTTGGTTTTCATACTCTGGGTCAAAGTTGTCGAGATTATGTACTCTAAATTCATTCAAAATTATTCAACGCAGTTCATATTTTATTATTTATTTATCATGTCGAATCCATTCAGAAGATAGTATAACTTTCAAGGACATTTCACCGGCAGCAAAAACTATCGAAAGTAACAAAGCGAGTCATAAAGCTGGATTGATACTGGTTCAGTATTGAAGGTCCTTTGATCGATCTTAGAAATTGTACAATTGTTTATCTGGGTCTTGAAATCGGTTCACTTTGGCCTCAAAAATGATACTTCTAGTATACGCAAAGACTCGCGCACAAGCACGTACACTGATTGCGATTTTCCTGTCGGTGCCTCCAGTGTGAGCCCACCGTAACCACTAGATGAAGAAACCCAATGATTGACTGATGAATTAATGACTTGTCAGTCTCTACTAATCAAATAATGTAAGCAAGACAACATACTGTGATAACTATTCCCGCTCCCCAACCTGACCTTCTCCGGGTCTGTATTGACATAACTGTCGGGAAGTTCGTTGGTATGGCCCCTACCACGCGACGAAGTAATGCAATAAATAGGCTGGTCGTTAGAGATGCTCAAGCTCAAGACTGCTCCATCAGGCACTAATGCCAGGTTCCCAGAACAAAGCACACGAAACGTCTGATGAAATCTGATTGATTAAACTGTGATTTGGGTGTATTCGACAAACCAATTGAACGTTATTGGGATTTGCCATGCAGTATGATAACCCCACTTAAATGACTCATCAGGGCCATTATGTTATCCCAAAATATTATCTTGGTTCGATCTAGACATTTGTATTAAACATATTTAATTGGTCTCAGCGGATTAGGGCAGGTAGCAGTATCGAGTTGTCGTTAAACATATCACATTAGTCCGTCTGGGTGACAGCAGTGCCAGTGGCTAACTTTGGGCTTGGAAGAGGAAGTAGTCAGAGTCACGACAATGGCATTGATCGACCATTTTCTGTTTCTGGTCATCCCCTGGCGCCGACTGTCACCAGGCGCTCTTCCCATCTTGCTCAAAAATGGATGACGCCGGTCACGTCTTTTTATGCAGTGTTTAACCGTTCGTTCGTGTCACATTTTCCAAGACGGGTTACGAATATATTATTCGTGATTTCGCTTCCAAATAGCATTCATAACTAATTACACATTAATACACATTAATACACATTGTACACAAATGTACAAATGTACACATTAATACATTTGGTTGTACATTAGGTTAATACATTACATTATGTTATACATTAATGAAAGGTGCCTGCAGGATCGCATCCGCTCACGAGTTACCCAGAACGTTGTAACCGCTGTGCGTCATGCCGCTTCAAACCTGGGAATATGCAGCTGGTCGACATTTCATGTCTGCTGGTGAATGGGAGAGCACAGGCGATAGTCACAGCTGGCAGCAGCGGAGGTGGGCACGGCTCTGGTCCAGGCACAGACGCGGCATCGCCAGACATCAACAGGCGGCGGCAGTTCCTTCCTTCCGCCCCTCTCTCCGTCCGTCCGTGAGGCCGGCCGTCCAGCCGTGCCTGGGAGCTGCCCAGCTGTGTCGGCCGAGAGCCATCGCCCACCCCTCGTGTGAGCGCGCCGCCCGTCTGTCCCGCCCGTCTGTCCCAGCCAGACGTCTACGACAGGCCAGACCGTCACTCAACGACTGCAGCGCCTTCCACAATCGTCACTCATTCAGTGTCACCGACGCGACAAACGCCAGATTCCAAACCGCTGATGAATCGTGACAAGTTGTATCTCTTTGTAGTCGTGATTCCCTCTCCCTCTCCCTCTCCCTCTCCCTCTCCCTCTCCCTCTCCCTCTCCCTCTCCCTCTTCCTCTCCCTCTCCCTCTCCCTCTCCCTCTCCCTCTCCCTCTCCCTCTCCCTCTCCCTCTCCCTCTCCCTCTCCCTCTCCCTCTCCCTCTCCCTCTCCCTCTCCCTCTCCCTCTCCCTCTCCCTCTCCTGATGAATATTATTTAACTTGTAATCTACCGACTTACTCACCTAAACACCCTGATGAATATTATTTAACTTGTAATCTACCGACTTACTCACCTAAACAAATGTAATTAATTACCTCGGTTAAGAGTTGAAGTCAGGATACATTATACTTGATCTACGCATAAATAAACAAGTGTTTATGGATTCATAAACTACCACGTTTGGGGGCATGACATTCAGAATCACATTGATGAGCACATCCCTCACTCACTTTTGCCATGCATGAAGCTCATTAAAAATATATAAGTGCAACACACCTCATACAGACCTGTCCCTAAAGTAATCTGCGACTGCATTGTCAAAGAGTGTTTACTGCCTGGGCATTTGAATATAGCATTTGATTGTACTGCCACTGGGCAGTACAATCAAATGCTATTTTCACTGAATCGTCGTTCACTAGAGAATAGCTGAAGCTTTTATTATAACAGTGTTTCTGCCCTTTATTGTCGCTTTTGACAATTCCGTTATTTTGTCATTTGGAAACCTTTATATTAGAGGTGGCAAAAGTTGACATATTTAGGAACCATACCCGACCCGGTCAGATAAGCTGAAATATGGACCCGGTCAGACCCGGTGCAATGAAATTTGGGACCCGGTAGACCCATATAGCAAATAAATGCATGTAAACTTATACAAAAAATATGCACTCTACAGCATGGTGAACGCATCCATGTAGGTTCCCAAATTGGTTCATAATTCAGATTGGCCAATAGCAGAAAGAAACTGGCTGGATTAGAATACCTACCTGCAAGATTCGTAAATAAGCCACAAAAAGATGGAAGTAATCAAGCATCAACAATGGCATTTGGAACACTAGTAAATGGGCAAGCAAACAAATAGCAATCAAGATGCCAGATGGTAAAGTCAGATTCTGACTGACGTTAATGACAAACCATCACGCTGCACAGAAGATATTGATCAATTTTGCCTGAATAACCTTTTGAAATACAGCTCCAGGCATATACAAACTGAAAGTCCATCTAACTTGCAGGTCCTCAAAGCTCAGTCTCCGAACAAACAAGGGTAACACAATACAAATTAAAATGGATGTCATGCCTGGCCTCTAAGTTAGTTACCACTTACCAGTGAGCTACAGCTCACATGACTTTGTGTCATCTCACCTCATTGAAGCCAATCACATAAATAACGAAATCTCCCACCCCAAAAATAGCCACATTAATGCCAATTCCCAGAATCGATGTCCCAGCCCCAAGGCCCCAGAATCTCTTACAATTACAGGACTAACAATTTTGGGTGGCCGTTCGGGGGAGGTGTCCTGGGGCGGAATTGGCCTCCATCTTGGATTTTTCTCCTCACGGTTACGTGTATTTTTTATGGTCAACGTGCTATAGTAAACCGTAAATAGACTCTCCTGGGATTTCCAACCCACTGGTTTACAACAATAACAATATGAAGGAAACCCTTCATTGAAAACACGTGACCAAAAAATGGCAGCGTTTTTTCTTTTGCCCCCAGGCCACCTCTCCCGAACGGCCACCCAATTTTGCATCATGAATGCCATGAGATAAAGGAAAAAGAGGAATAAGGAAAAATGGAAGCCATGAGGTGAAGAAAAAGAAAAGGAATAAGGAAAAATATGACTGATTACTATAGAGAATATCTAGGAATAAATTACGTCAATTAGCATTGATGTAAATAAAAGGTTATGCTCAGGCAGCTTAATTCATGATAAATTGATACTTTCAATTTGTTATACTACAATTCATTATTTTGTTAAGTTATAATCTTCTCACAAGAGCCAAATAATCCTACAAATTAGATTCAACTTGAATGACGTCATTGCAAAATTAATAGCTGCCGTTGTCAATTGTGGCGCGATTACTGCGATCCCTTCCAATATAAGGGTTACAAATCTGGCGCAACCATTATTTGTGCGTGTAGTGAGTGCATGCTGAAGGGATGTTCTTCACCATGGGTCGTTATAAATATGGCTGGTTTGTCATTTTTCACGCATTATATTTTGTCTGATAACTTTCTTGTCTTGCTGAATGAAAGAATGACCTATGAGGTACGTACATCTGAATTTGTGTAAATCTGCAGTCTGAACTTTTCTAGATCTGAACTTTTCCTCAATCTCACACATGAGTTTTCCCATTTGTGAGGTAGGTAGGTACCTAAGTCATGAGTAACATGGGTGGAGCTTTTCAGAGCAAGTTGGTGGGGCAAAATAATCATATTGCGTTTCTGTTTTGCATGGCTGAGGTGAAAGATGTCAATTTTAACACCAGAAAATCTTCAAATCTGACAAAGGTTGGTGGGGCAGAACACAGATTAAGATGGTTAGGCCCAAGTTAATCAAAGCTGGTGGACAGTGACCCCACCATCTGCATAGAAAACTCCACCCGTGATGAGCGATGGCCATTCGTCAACAAGCTATACGTCTATTTTATGGCATTAAGAATTGATAGAGTGAAAGTAATTCAAATTGTTTAACCCGGCATTGACCGGGGTCTCAGCCGAACGCCATTGACTGGGGGGGGGGGGGGGGGTGTGGCGCGTTAAACGCCCCCTGCTTATCTTCCGAACCAATAATCGCAGCGAGACGCACAAGGCGGCATTCGAAAGCTCGCAATGAGACAAATCTAAAACATACTCAAAAATTTCAAAGTGAGGTAAAAAGTTAGGTCACGGTCAGGTCAAAGGTCAAAATCGCCGTATTTGAGTTTATGGGCTATACTTTCCATCCAAAGCATTCGATTACGACCATGATCACCCAAAGTGCTGCCAAAGGTATGATACACATCCCGCATGAGCTAACGTGAGATTGTTGGCCAAGGTCAAGGTCAAGGCCAGGTCAAAAAAGGTCACTATGCTCAAAATAGCTACGAAAGTCATGCAACACATGTTTTATGAGTTATGTTCCACGTATAATTCGATAGTGATAGTCATTTTACCACCTCACTTCATGTACGTGAAGTTAATGTCAAGTTCAGGTCAATGAAGGTCAATTTTTTTTTGATCAATCTAAATAACAAAGTGATGTTTTGTCTCAGAAATATAGTGGTGACATTTATTTGTCTGTATCTGGTCAATTAAAGGCAAAAATTGCCATTTTTAAATATGACGTCATGAGTTACCCATACTTTAGATGCCATAAGTCAGTCAAAAATGGTGATATCATTCTGAAATTTGGCACTGTAGTTTACCATATGTGGTTCTCTGATATATATTCCGGCTTTTTGAATATCTTTGAAAAATTGGATTTTGTGGGCATTTTTCCCAAACAAAAACTGTTTGGATTTTTTGGGGGGTCAAAAATCACAATTTTTACAAATCCAAGATGGCCATGTTGTAGCCCCTACAATTTGCTATATTTTGAAGTTTTTGGATTGCATTTTACTCCAAACATGTCATTTGTACGGTCTGTTACATTTGAGCTGATTTTGGTGTAAAAATGGTGTATAGTGACGTCACTAAATTCGCTATAACTCGAAACATGTCGACGAAATTGCTTTATTTTTTCACAGAAGACGTAAACTTGATGTAGAAGAATATACCCGATGATTCACGTTGCTAGTGCTATTGGTTTGTGAGATATTACGAAAATTCATCAGGGGGAGGGGGGACGTTAAACGCCCCCCCCCCCCCCCAGTCAATGGCGGGTTAAGGGTTAGCTGTACAGTTGTTACAATTGTAAATTGAGGAATCATTATGCCTATTTGCGTGAAACTAACATCAAACGATGGTTGGACCCGGCTGGACCCAGTAATGATTTGACAGAACCCGGTATAGGCCCAACCGGATCCAGACCGGGTAAATTGACCGGGTCCTCGGGTCCACCTTTTGCCACCTCTACTTTATATCGATGTAGAGGTTTGAATGCTTATGATCGTTGCTGGATACCTTGATTTTCGCTACATCATGTATCAAAGTGCTCAAAACTTCCACGAAAAGAAATACTAACCTGTTTAAGTTTTCATGCAAATATAGCCATCTTGATGCAACGTCTAAATAAATAAATACGTTCTGACACCCTATCTAAGTGCGGTAGTCGTTCCCCCATTATATCTTTTGATATATTTAAACGTTCAAAGAGTTCATCAGATCGGATTTTTTATATATACATACGTTACAATACACCCCACGTCATCCATTGGAAATGGCAATAGCTTCTACATGCATGCCACTACAAATTAGGTGATTGAATTGACATCGTGTGCAGCCCTCTGTTGCCGCCTGAGGCGCCGCAGCGGCCTTGGTCGCATGTACCACGGGCAGCGGGACTCTCATTAATCAGTTCTGTTATGACTCGAAGAAGACAAAAGCGCCAAAGTTTTCTTTATTGGTCGAGTCACGGAAGATCTGGAACAAAAGGCGGGCTCCCGGCGGTGGTGTCCAGTTCACACATGCCAGGCGACGCGCTCTGAATTTCTGAGAACCACCTCCGCTCTGAAGACCAATGGTCGGCTCCTCCGTGGAAGTAGCGGCACGTTTGGCTCGTTTCCCAGCGCTGACCCGTCCCTGGCCTGGCTTCTCTGACCGTCTGACCACACACACATTAGGGCGCGGCTGATCCGATTACCGGCGACAGGGATGACGCGAAAAACGCCGTCCGGTCCGGCCGGGCACAATGAGCCGGCTCTCCGGGACGGACGGCGACCGCCCGCGGGCCGGCGGAGCGCGAGCGGAAAATTAATGCCGGCCGCCGCCGATAGCGGCCCAGATCAATGCTGCCTGCCCTGAGCGGGCCGGGTGGAGGGCTGAGCCGTCATGAGCCGTCCCTCGTGACTGTTGCCTTGCCCGAATATCAGCTGAGCAGAGTCGCAACCGATCGGAATAATTCCAGCTTGTATCCGTTGTATATATTTGTCAGTGTACCATCGTCCAGGGCTACTAAAGCTGTATTTATATTTGTCAGTGTATACCATCGTCCAGGGCTACCATGGTGTACCATGGTACCATCGTCCAGGGCTACCATGGTACGCGGAACTAGCGTGCGGCGGCGGAGCGCCCGTCCGGGCCTGCTGCCATTGGGTTTTCGGTATAAAACTGCACATTTCGAAGTCTAGCAGAAAAACTGTAAGGAGTAACAAATATGTTCTCTGGATCCTGTTATATTATGCAATGTTCACTATTCTACACTATTGCCAGAGTCCTGACACCACCGCCGACGCAGCTTGATACATTTTAACCCTCGCCCGGGTAGTGCAAAATCACTACGTGTTCGGGTGGGGGGGGGGGGGGGTACGACCCCCCTTAGCGTTTCGCCCCTAATTGAGCTAGATATTTGTGTCAAAGACGAGCGTGTTGCTTGTGACGAGAGGAAGCCGATGATACCCGATTGTAAGGTATTTGGTCATTAGGTGACCTCTGAGGTCATGTCAATGACCCAAAAGTCATACAAATTGTAAATGCGTATAAATTTAATTTAATTTATATTGGGATGATCATAATAGCATGGCAATATTGATTTTTTTTTATATAAACAATGGCCGAAATAACAGAATCAAACTTTCGTTTTTACAACATCTTCAAGATTCTTCATCATCATCTTCAACACAAACATTTTTTTTAAAATAGCGATGGTGACTAGCAGAGACAGACAGACAATTGTATATATAGGATATACATTTTGTTTAATTTTACAACATCTAATTTTACAACGACATTTTACAACATCTTCAAGATATCTTGAAGATGTAAAAACGAAAGCCTGATTCTATTACTTCGGCCATTGTTTATATACAAAATAAATATTGCCATGTTAATAGGATCATCCCAATATATATATATATATATATATATATATATATATATATATATATATATATATATATATATATATATATATTAATTTAATCATTATGGCATACACAACCATCTCATATATAATAAATATAAATTTATCGAGCTAGAATCGTGAATGAGCATATCACAATGCTTAATGGGTGCCAAATTCGTCATCAGCGTCACAAAATGTCCTAAAAACGGCTAAATTCCAAAAAGGTCATGTCAGCCCATCTGAGGTCAGTGATCTCGGTTGACCTGCGGAAGCGCATGACCCCAGTGGAACATATAATTATGTAAAGTGGATCCCAAATTTGAAATCAGCGTCACAAAATGTCCTATACTCCGCCAGAAGCCCAAAAAAGTAATCTGAGGTCATCTGAGGTCAATGACCTCAGTTGACCTCTGAAAAGGTTAATCGAGGTCACAATCTCAGTAGAACCCACAACTGTCACCTGGAAACACCTGTGCATATGCTCCTGAACAACAAACACTCGAAAACTGCACAAGTTACAAGCATCGATACTGCGGCACGCCAGTTGTGCCTAACATGACCTTGAGAAACAGGTCATAGGTCAAGGGTCATTTGGGTTGGAAAGGCACAATTTTCGGAGTATGTGGGATTTGTTTTGTGCGTATGGTTCTGAAAGTTGCATCGAAATCGGTTGAAAACTACGCGAGTTATTCCAGAAAAACCGGGGGGGAGGGGGTGGCATCCACCCGGGCGAGGGCTAAGATACATTTATTGGTTTATTTCCAATGTTAAATCTCGGGAAATCGACTGATTTAGGGTGAACGGCGGCGCAATACCAAACATATCTTAAAAAGTAAGGATGATATCAAAAATGTTCTTTGCCTCCTGAGAGAAGACACACAGAGAGACAGAGAAGACAGAGAAGACACCTATTACCATACCAACTAAATTTGAACCCTTCACCTTCGATACTGTGGTCGCTTTGCCAGGCTGATTGCATGTAATGCTTAGCTCAAGGTTACTACCAGTAAGGCGCCGTAGATGGCGATGAACGAGCGAGCGCGACCGAAATCTTATCTTAGTAATTAACCCTCGCCCTGGGGGGGAGGGGGGGGGGGGGGGGGGGGGCTTGACAGGCCCCCCCTGAGGTTTTTATTGAATAAATGTTGACACATGGGGTGCATCTTGCTGAAATTTTTGGTAGCTGAGTTTACAACAATTATACGTAGGCTGTATTTTTTTTTTGAAATTGGTCAGGTATTTTGGGAGATAATAATGTTTTGATGACGTCATGTTGGTAAAAAAATAGAAATATTTGAAAAATCGTAGAAAACAGAGTTTTAAAGCAAATTGCAAACTACATTCACCAAAGATACAAAATGGCATTTTATTTAAAATGGCAATCTCGGATTTGCACAATTTTGGGTTTTTGACTCCTAAAATTTAAAAAAAAAAATTTTTTTGGGGAAAAATCCCCACAAAATCATTTTTTTCAAAGATATTAGAAAAAACGGAATTTATGTGAGAGAACTGAGTATGCACCATACTCATACCAACTTTTAAAGCAATATCTCCATTATTGACTGAGTGATGGATTCCTAAGTGTAAGAAACTGATGACGTCATTTTTTTAATCACTTTTTTTACATTTTTGGACAAGATACGAACAAATAATTACTCTTTTTTTCTGAGTGGTAGTCAATATTATCCGTTAAACCGGCATTGACTGGTATTGACTGGTGGTAAGGGCGGCATGACCCGGTACGCAAGTACACAAAAAAGTTCAGAATTTTGAACTCTTTTTCTTCGGTTTTTGCAAGATTGCGTATTCTGAGACAGTTGGTGGCGCATCGCCGGCAATCTGTATTGTCAATAACTCTTGATAGAATATAGATAGAGACGTGCGAATGGCACCAATGTGTTTGTCTCGTCCAGATGTATAGCCCCAAATGCAACATGACAAAGCTGGGCCACTAAATGACATTGACTTGAGGTAAAATTTTGAAATTGACCTAACCAGGACACAATTAATATTTTTCGAAGCGCATGGACGAGACAAACACGATGGTGTCAAAATTATTGCTCTATTTTCAACCTATACAAAGTTATTCATGATTTTGTGTTAAAGAAAATCCCATCGTAACCTCTGGAGCCTAAACTATTGAGTATTGACCCACGTGAAATCCCTGACAACTTTTAAGCCTGAGTACTCAAGCACTGATGCGTATTCATCAAAAGGATCAGTCTCATTACCATTTCAACACTATACTACGCAAATCCCGAACGGTGTCAAAAAACGGTACGCAAAAGACGCAAACTTGCAAAAACCGTGCGTATTTTCCGGAACGATTACGCATAGTGTAGCCTGGGCTTAAGCCCAGGCTACACTATGCGTGTGTAGTGACAACCCGTGTGTAGTGACGCCACCAAATTAGATATAACTCGAAATTTGTCAACCAAATTGCTTTATTTTTTCACAGAAGACGTAAACGTGATTTATAAGAAGGTACCCGAAGTTTCAGGTTGATGACGCTATTGGTCTTCGAGCTATTATGCAAATTCATCAGGGGGCGTTGAACGCCCCCGCCCCCCCCCCCAGTCAATGGCGGGTTAAAGGGAATAGGTCACCTTGCAAGTTGTCTTGAAATTCAACCATCTTGAGCTCAAAACCACGAATATGACTTTGGTTTGGACAACTGATGGATATATGTGGAGAAAGAAGTACGTTTCTCTTTGTATTTCACGAGAAATCGTACGATAGCAGCTAGCGTTCTGGCTCAACCCCTACCCCAGGTACCCTCCGCCTTACGCCAAGTACAGTCTCTGACAAGGGGCCGCCGCGCCGCCCGGGCGGCTGAACGGATATTAAGGAGGCGTCGTAGTCAGAGACTACGTGCCAGAGAGTGTACTTGCCTCCGGTGGCGAGCGCTCATGTCCCGATCGTGGCCCGGAACAGCCGACATGAAACCGGGCCCACCAGTCCTGTGTCGAAATTACTTAACGTAGGGAGGTAATTATTTCACCGCAACCCATTTTTATATCTGCTCTACAAATCTGCTATCTCAGTCCCAAACCCCATGTTAAAAGTGAACTCTTCCCTTTAACCCGCGCCCCGCTGGTGTCGTCAGCCGAACGCGCCCCGCAGGGGGGGGATAATTTTACTCCCCCTCTCTCGTATCTTCCGAACCAATGACCGCAGCGGGACGCACAAGGCGGCGATCGAAAGTTCTAAAGGAGACGAATATATTGCATATCCGAAATTTTAAAGCAAGGTCAGATCAACATGTCAGGTCAGATCAGGTCAAAGGCCAAAATTGAGGAATTTGAGTTTTTGGGCCATACTTTACATTCAAAGCCTTAGATTGCGACTCTTATCACACAAGGTGATCTCAAAGGTATAATGTATCTACCGTATAAGCGAAAGTGAACGTGTAGGCAAAGGTCAAGGTCAATGTCAGGTCACAAAATGTCACAGGTCTACGAAAGCCATGCGACACATGTTGTAGTGGTTATGTTACACGTATAATTCGATAGTAGCAGTCATTTTCACAACCTGACCCCATATAATGGCCCTCAGGTCAAGGTCAGGTCACAAGGACAAAATTTGAAATTAATTAATATAAATACGAAAGGCATGTTTCTAGACCAGCTTTTCTCAGAAATACAGCGGTGATATTTATTTGTCTGTATCTAGTCAATAAAAAACGAAAAATGTAACGTGAAAAAAATACGTCTATGGGTTACTTATACATAGGGAGCCATAAGTTAGTAAAAAAATAAAGATATTACTTTGCAATTTGGTTTTGGTATCGTCCATAGTTGGTTCAATAAAATGTATTCCTGTTTGTTGAATATCTTTTGTTTAAATATTTTGTGGGAATATATTTTTTTGGGTCAAAAACCCAAAATTTCGCAAATCCGAGATAGCCATTTTAAGAGAATGTCATTTCCGTTCTTTTGACGTTTTTTTTTGCAATTTGCATCAAAACGGGATTTTTTACGCATAGTTTTCAAGTTATTGAGAAAATCCGGGAGGGAGGGGGGTACAATCCCCCCCCCCCCACGGGGCGCGGCTTAATTCAACTAGTGGCTCATTAGTCAGGAATATGTCCCATGTTGATGTGCAATGCACAGTCCTTGCATGAGCGTGCCGCTGCGCGGGTGTATGTTTTAAGTTATCAAAGCTATATTTTTTCGATTTAAAACCAACAAAAAAATGAATTGCCTGCTGTGTAACGTCGACATTTATATTCGACATTTATGTCTTGATTCGTCGATATAATTCGTCTATATGTAATTATAATTCTTCGATGCATGTTTCACCACCATTGACTAGGTATTGCAAATGTCTTCGAATCAGCAATAACGCTGTTTCGCGACGCTTTGAAATGTTTTTTTTTCTGGCATAAAACCCATCCTCCCAATATGGAAGGATTGGTAGTAAGTTTAATTGCCCTTTTTATGTGAAAGAGGGGTCGGAAAATTAAGCAAGTGAAATCCAGGAAGTTTATGGGATTTGCGCACCTCTAGGCCGGGGCGCCCCCTCCTCTGGGTATGGCGCCCCCTTGGCAGTGGAACCCCCTCACACTTTTTAGAAAGTAGCGACGCCTCTGCCGGCAGGTGCTCTGATTTTTTTTTTTATGAAACGGGATATCAAATATTAAAATATAAATTAGCTGGCTATACAAATAAATGTTTAAATAAATACCTAAATCGGACCGGTTAAAAGACCTTGACATATTATGATATGACGATGAACGAGCGAGGGCGAAGAAAATGTATGGTGAATTTCAACTCCATCGGGCAGTAGTTTAGGAGATACAAAAAGGATGCGCACGTGCGCACATGCAGAAGCACCCACCTTTGACTTGTGGGAAAGTGGGGGCTGAGAGGTCCCTAACCACACACCAAATTTGAACACAATCGGCTCAGCCGTTCCAGAGATATATAATAGGGGTGTGCACGTGCGCACGTGCAAAGCCATCCCACCCCTGACTTGTGGAAAGCCGGCGGCTGAGAGGTCCCTAACCACACATCAAATTTGAACAGAATCGGCTCAGCCGTTCCTGAGATATAGAATAGGGGTGCGCACGTGCACAGAGTCACCCCACCCCTGAGTTGTGTGAAAGTGGCGGCTGAGGGCAGGGGCTCCGCCACAGGGGGAGGGGGAACGTGTCCCCCAACATTTTAGGATTTTAACATTACGCCTATGGGCGTTGCATGGAAATAATCGACTTCAGAATGCCGCCGTCCCCCCCATTTTCAGAAGGTGGCGGCGCCCTTGGCTGAGAGTTCCTGAACCACACACGAAATTTGTACATAATGTGCCCAGCCGTTGCGGAGTTATTGCGGAAAACACTTTTCAACACCCCTTACGTGGCACGCGCCACGCGCAGTGGTAGTCACACACATGAGTCAGCATTGGTCTCAAACAGGGTAGGTTAGATGGGGCTGCTCAGCAAAGAAGGCCGCTTGTCAATCGGACGTGCGGTTGCAGAGATATGAGCTTCTCAAAAGCGTCGCCACGGGTCGGGTCGGGTCGGGTCGGGCCTGGCCGGGCCGGGCCGGGCCGCACATAATCAGATTTTCCCCATAAACCACGAACGACGAGCGCTCGCTCGTAATAACGCTTCGCTTACAACTGACCGCAGATGTTAGCTGGTTCTTATATTAGCGTAAACAATGGTTTTGTCAATTAAGGACGAATAACACTCTCGAACACGATGAGTAAGGAACATCTCATCAAATTTAACATCATTTACCTAAGTTGAAAATCAAATATTAATATTTCTTGGGTTTTATTTTCGTGAACACTGACGGTGTTTCCACCTATTGGTAACTGATTGCACTAAACTGCGAATGCTAGTGCCGGGTATGGCACACCATGCTAAAGCTGTATTTATATTTGTCAGTGTACCATCGTCCAGGGCTACAAAAGCTGTACGATTGGCCAGTCCATACTCCATTCAAGACAAAGCCCACCGCTTTCCAGAGCGAGTGCGCTGACAGGCTGCACGGAGATGATAAGCGATCAAATGACTGCTTCATCTGGGAGTCCAATACTGGCTCAGCGGTAGCCTCCGATGCCCCCGGAAGATAGACTGGCCCGCACAGCTCTCCAATCATCCGGCGCAGTGTCGTCAGCCGGCAGATAGTGATTGTCCGATCCGCAGAGCACGGCAGCTTTCTCCTATGGGAGACGGTATTTGGTAGTTAATATTGCGCAGTTTTTGTAAGCTTGTTTTTGTTGCATCACAAACTCCTCACTTTCCCTTTCATACTAGATGGCCTGAAATTTATATGGCCATTTATTTTTATAGCCATTTTTTTGTATGTAGCCAGCTAATTTATATAGCCAGTCAATACGTTCGACGCCCATTAACCGGCCCGATTTAGGTATTTATTTTAATAAAAACATTTATTTATATAGCCATTTATTTATATAGCATTTATTTATATAGCCAGATAATTTATATAGCCAGATAATTTATATAGCCAGCCAATACGCTCAATGCCCATTAACCGGTCCGATTTAGGCATTTATTTAAACATTTATTTGTATAACCAGCTAATTTATATATTAACCCGCGCACAGCAGGGGTTGATTTCCACCCCCCCCCCTCAGGTTTTTCGTAGATAGCGAAAAAACGGCGGCGCGCAGCGCTGCCGGTTTTTAGCACACCTATTAGGACATCGATTGCGCACACTTTGCAACAAAGAATAGCCTCGGGTCATCTCAGGTCAGGTCACCAGACTAGGTCAAGTGACCCCACCTCCAAAAATGTTTTCAGTTGTGCCAAAGCCAGAGTTTTTCACCAATCACTTTAACACGTACAGGATGTCATGAGGGCATAAGTACTTACAATTCTTTTATCTCGGAATTTTGATATCGGTGGCGTAAGGTCAGGTCAATTTCGTAACCTCCATAATAAGTCAATAGGGAAATATAGAAATGCTTCCTATTTCAAGGATATCCATGATATTAGTCCAATTACTTCTGGATCATGTTATTTTAGGATATTCTTGATGATCCAAGTGAAAGTTTTGTTTAGTGACCCCTATGGGGTCATTTGAGGTCATGCGAGGTCACCATCATTTTTTGTCAATAACTCCCCACATAATGAAGATAGAGAAGTAAAAGAGACAGAAATGTGTTTGTCTCGTCGAGACACGTGTTCCCATATGCAACATACCCTACTTAGGTCACAACTTGACCTTGGCCTGAGGTCATTTTTTTTTAAAGTTGACTTAACAAGGTCACCATGTACATCATTCGAAGCGCCTTGACGAGATAACCACAATGGCGTAAACATTTTACCTTTATCGTTATTAAGTAAAAACGTAATAGCGAAAACGATTTTGCAAAAAAAAACTTTTTTGACCTCTGGAGCCTCACAAATATTAGCCTGAGATCAAATTGGAGGACATTTCGTCGATTACAAATTTTACTGGCTGGCGTTTGCTTTTTTGTTTGTTTCCAACTAGCACAGTTTCCGAGATATATGGGAATATCTGGAGCGAAGTCCTAAAACAGGAAAAACTGGAAAATTTGACATTTGATGACCTCTGGCGACCTCAATTTTAACCTGACCTAAAACAAATACTGAAATATTTTCGATAGAACTTGTATCGAACTATCCAATGCTGTTTTCCGCTTGTCGCTATGGAGCGTAGTTTTCGAGATCCCACGGGGCGGCGGAATCTACCCCCTGCAGTTCGTGTTCGGCGCAAACCCCTGCAGTGCGCGGGTTAATATTTACATCCCGTTTTAGAAAAAGTCAGAGCGCCTGCCGGAATCGAACCCGCTTCACTCACTTAGTAATCAGGGACGCTACCAACTACACCACCGCCGCGTAAAGCTGAGCGTTCATTGTTAAAGTGTTAATAAATATTTTACGTTTGTTTCCTCATAAATTAACTATTAGCCGGTGGCGGAATATTTTGTGTGGATAGCATAGGTCACATTTATTTATATATACAGCTAATATAAGCCAGCCAATTCATTCGCTGCCCATTTCCCGGTCCGATTTATATGTTATGAAAGGCGCCCGCTGTCGGCCGTGGGAAAGTTTTCACGCTCGCCATCCAAGGTCACCCGGCCGCGTGCGTTCATTGTATCAAGTCTCAGCCATCGCCTCTGTTGGCTAAGTGGTAAAGTACAGGCCGCCGGCCGCCGGCAACGTCGCAGACAGGCGAGTCAGCGTCTTAGCATCAGAAATTATTAACGTTTGTCTTCATCATAAGTTAGCTAGACGCGATATATTTTGGGTGGATATTGGTCAGTAAAGACGGCGCTATCTGGGTGTATATTGTTATTTTTTTGGGTGAAAACTCGTCTTCGTGTTATCTTCTACGGTGGTGGGATGAATTGCATGGTCAAAAAATATAACAAAATTATTGCAACGCCTGTCAGCCTGCCTAAATATTATTCAAACAGCTTTGTGTTACAGATATAATTTAAAGAGGGTACCTTCGCCTGCAAAGTGGTGAAGTCTCATTGTTCTATGCCCAACAGTTTCCGAGTACTGATTTAAATACTGAAATGCCGCTTTTTTATGTAAGTTGTCATAACTTTCTATTTAAACTAAGCTTTGCTCTGAACTACATGTAAGACGCCAGTCAAATGTACTCTTTATCGAATCGTGTTTATGGCATGTCGCTGCGACCCTCGGTTCCCGAGTTATCTGCCCGGGATCGACCCGCGTGTGGTCGCTTTCGTCGACTTGTGAATTTGGCCGTTCCCAATGTTAAACCAATGCCACAGTTCTCGCCGACACAGCGGCCGACACGTATGTCGGATCTGGTTTAAATGCTAATACGATGGTACAACGCTGCCACCGGACCTGCGTACCAAATTTCACGCCCCTATCTGCAACGGTTGTCGAGTTATTAGCCGATTTGTGTATGACAGTTACGTTATTTGATTTCCACGTACCAACAACGCACGCACGGACGCACGGACGGACGGACATCTTATAACTAATAAGATAGACTAGAAGGCCTGAAATTGATATCGCTATTTATATATATCTTATATTATTAATTATACGACTAGGAGGCCTGAAATTTATATGGCCATTTATTTATATCTTATATTATTAATTATAAGATGTGCGCGCGTGCGTGCGTGCGTGGTACGTACGTGGAAATCAAATAACGTAGCGGTCATACACAATTAAACTAATAACTCAACAACTGCTGCAGCTAGGTACGTGTGGCACCCAGTGCCGGTGGCAGAGGCACACCATCGTAATACAATTTCAACAAGATCCGACATACGTGTCGGCCGCTGTGTCGGCGAGAACTGTGGCGTTGGTTTAACATAGGAAACGGCCAAATTCACAAATCGACGAAAACGGCCAAACGCGCGTCGATCCCGGGCAGATAACTCGGGAACCGAGGGTCGCAGCGACATGCGATAAACACGATCAGATGGAGAGTACATTGGCCTGGCGTATCATATGTCGTTCAGACCTAAGCTTATTTCAAGTAGAAAGTTGACAACTTACATAAAAAAGCGGCATTTCAGTATTTAAATCGGTACTCGGAAACTGTTGGGCATAGAACAATGAGACCTCACCACTTTGCAGGCGAAGGTACCCTCTTTAAATTATATCGTAACACAAAGCTGTTTGAGTAATTTTTAGGCAGACTGACAGGTGTTGCAATATTTTTGCAATAATTTTTGACCATGCTATTCTTCCCAACACCGTTAAAGATACCACGAATACGAGTTTTCACAAAACAAACAATATACACCCGGATAGCGCCGTCTTTACTGAACACTATCCACCCAAAATATTTCGCTTCTAGCTAATAGATAACTTATGACGAAGACAAGCATGCATAATTCCTGACGCTATGACGCGGACTCGACGGTACTCGCCAGGCGACGGCTGCGGCCGGGATTAGTTTCCCGTCCGCCGTCAGAGGCGCCAGCTGACGGCCAGTGACCTTGGCCGGCGAGCGAGTGAGTTCCCACGGCCGACAGCGGGCGCCTTTCATAACATATACATCGGTCCGGGAAATTGGTAGCGAATGAATGGGCTGGCTATATATATATATATATATATATATATATATATATATATATATATATATATATATATATATATATATATATATATATATATATATATATATATATATATATATATATATATATATTAGCTGGCTATACAAATAAATGTGTCCTATGCTATTCACCTAAAATATTCGGCCACCGGATAATAGTTAAGTTAACCCTCTTCCCTGCGGGCGACCAGAATGACGTTAACCTGCGGGGGGGGGGGGGGCAGATTCTTCCCCCCCCCCAGAGATCTCGAGAACCGCTTGGTCGATGTCGATGGGGAAAATTCCATTCGATGCGTTATGACAAGATCTCTCTTTTTGGACCCCGAAATTGTTGTTTTGTTTAAAAATGGGGGCCAAGGGGGCAACAAATCCGAAAATCTTGGGTGTTTTTTGAAAGGTGATTCCGGCCATGTGGCTGGACCTATTGGCATGCCCTAAACGTTTTTGAGCTTCAAATGTACGGGTCTTTAATATATGAAAAGACTAAACAAAATGAAAATCATAGGCGTATTTAGGGATTGTAAAATGGGGGATTTTCTGAAGGGGAAAAAATATGTGCTGCTCGTGATTGTTTGGGACGACATGAACGTTACATGTGGGCAGTATATGCTGTAATTTGTTAAATTTGATATATTGCGCATCCCGGCCGACGCCGTCGCCTGGCGAGTGCCGGCGAGTCCGCGTCTTAGCATCAGGAATTATTAACGTTTGTCTTCATCATAAGTTATCTATTGGATAGAAGCGAAATATTTTTGGTGGATAGTGGTCAGTAAAGACAGGGTGTATATTTTTTGGGGTGAAAACTCGTCTTGGTGTTATCCTGTACGGTGTTGGGAAGAATAGAATGATAAAAACGATTGCAAAAATATTGCAACGCCTGTCAGCCTGCCTAAATATTACTCAAACAGCTTTGTGTTACAGCTATAATTTAAAGAGGGTACCTTCGCCTGCAAAGTGGTGAAGTCTCAGCGTTCTATGTTCAAGGGTTTCCGAGTACTGATCTAAATGCTGAAAATGGCGCTTTTTTAGGTAGGTTGTCATAACTTTCGACTGTAACTAAGCTTTGCTCTGAACGACACGTGGCACGCCAGGCCAATGTACTCTCTGTCGAATCGTATTTATTTCATGTCGCTGCGACCCTCAGTTTGCGAGTTATCGGCCCGGGATCGACGCGCGTTTGATCTTCTTCGTCGATTTGTGAATTTGGCCGTTTCCTATGTTACACCAATGACACAGTTGTCGCCGACACAGCGGCCGACACGTATGTCGAATCTTGTTGAAATTTAATACCATGGTGTGCCCCTGCCACCGGCCCTGCGTGGCAAATGTCACGCGCCTAGCTACAACGGTTGTCGAGTTATTAGCCGATTTGTGTATGACCGTTACGTTATTTTATTTCCACCATACCACGCACGCACTCACGCACACACGGACGGACGGACATCTTATAATTAATAATAAGGGATAAGATAATATAAGATAAGATAAGATTGCTCATACTGCTTCATGTGTTCACTTCCTTATTGCTCTTCAAGACTTCTCGCATCACGCCTGATGAAAACTCCACGTCCCAAAGTGCCTCACGATTAATCCTCTCAGTAGAGCAGCCAGAGCCAAGACATCGCTGGGTCTTGTATATGACCTGACGCATGGCAGTGCGTCATACCATCATCACGGCGAGGCACCTTTCATCACCACCTGTCGCTGTGTGTGACACACGCCGCCGCCGCGCGGCAGACGGTACGGCGCAACAAATCCTCGGCCCTCCCGTCGCCCCGCCCCGCCGGATCTATCATGTCCGCCCGGACCGACGGGACAATTAATGGTGGTGTTCGCCGCCGTCGTCCCAGCGGACACGGCACCGTCGCGTCTGCCGCCCCGCCCGCCAGCCGCGTCCGGCCCATATGTCGTCCGTGGCGACGCTCGGAGGGACCATGTGTCGTCGGCAGAGACGCGGCCCACGTCCGATCCGAACGGCAATCCGACGAGCTTCGAACGGCAATCCGACGAGATTCCCGCGGCCGTCATCGCGGCTCGCCAGCTCATTCGTGCGGCGCCGATGGGACCGCGCGCTACTAGAATGATGGGATCGCAGGAGGGAGGGGGGAGTAGTGGGACGCTCTGATGTCTGACGGAGCGGAACGGGTGTGGCCAGGGACAATATCTACGACAAAACCGATCGACTTATAGTGCGACCATTTGCAGACAATGAATCAAAACAAAGCAGGATGCATTTTGTGAACTCTCGGGACCAAACACTGCTATGGAATTACGGAGCTGCAGATGCTAGTATAAAGTTACCACGAAGCGCTGTCTGGAATGATATCCCGTCCTTATGTAAGCACGTAAAATACCGTATTTTCTGACGCTGATGCGGAACGTCACCGTGTAACTGATGAGCACTGCAAGTCTCTACCATACCTTGTGATGCACGGTGACAGCGCACTAACATCCTATCCTGCTGATAATTACACTACCACAGAAATCTGGTGGCAACTAAGCTTTTTCACGAATGTTGCCAAGAAGCGCCTGGTAAGACAAGGCTGAATGGCACTGTACCAAGGACTGGGCAGTGCGCAGCCCTTGGCCCAGTGGGCACATCCAGACGACAGCAAATATTACAAAAAGAGTACCAGTTGTTTAAAACTGCCTTTTTGGCTGTGCTGCTGACGGGTTCATCCGACAAACACCGAGTCTGATCACCTGCCGAACTTGGCCAGCCCTGCTGCCACGGCGCCGCTGTCTGCCGTGCGAGCTGATTACCGCCCCTCGCTGCCGGTATCGACGATCCGTCTGAGCGGATCGTGTTTGCTCCGTCGAAACGTCTGTCAGGAATACCGGGGTAGATGACGGTATGTCGGTGATGGTCTGTTGGTGATAGTCTGTAGGTGACGGTCTGTTGGTGACGGTCTGTAGATGACGGTCTGTAGGTGATGGTCTGTAGGTGACGGTCTGTTGGTGATGGTCTGTTGGTGATGGTCTGTTGGTGATGGTCTGTTGGTGATGGTCTGTAGGTGACGGTCTGTAGGTGACGGTCTGTTGGTGACGGTCTGTGGGTGATGGTCTGTAGGTGATGGTCTGTAGGTGATGGTCTGTAGGTGATGGTCTGTAGGTGACGGTCTGTCGGTGACGGTCTGTAGGTGACGGTCTGTTGGTGATGGTCTGTTGGTGATGGTCTGTTGGTGATGGTCTGTAGGTGATGGACTGTAGGTGACGGTCTGTAGGTGATGGTCTGTAGGTGACGGTCTGTAGGTGATGGTATGTAGGCGATGGTCTGTAGGTGATGGACTGTAGGTGGCGGTCTGGAGGTGATGGTCTGTAGGTGACGGTCTGTAGGTGATGGTCTGTAGGTGATGGTATGTAGGTGACGGTCTGTAGGTGATGGTCTGTAGGTGACGGTCTGTTGGTGACGGTCTGTAGGTGACGGTCTGTAGGTGACGGTCTGTTGGTGACGGTCTGTAGGTGACGGTCTGTATGTAGGTGACGGTCTGTAGGCGACGGTCTGTAGGTGACGGTCTGTAGGTGACGGTCTGTAGGTGATGGTCTGTAGGTGATGGTCTGTTGGTGACGGTCTGTTGGTGACGGTCTGTTGGTGATGGTCTGTAGGTGATGGTCTGTAGGTGACGGTCTGTAGGTGATGGTATGTAGGTGACGGTCTGTAGGTGACGGTCTGTAGGTGATGGTCTGTAGGTGATGGTCTGTAGGTGATGGTCTGTAGGTGACGGTCTGTAGGTGATGGTCTGTAGGTGACGGTCTGTAGGTGATGGTCTGTAGGTGATGGTATGTAGGTGACGGTCTGTAGGTGATGGTATGTAGGTGATGGTCTGTAGGTGATGGTCTGTAGGTGATGGTCTGTAGGTGACGGTCTGTTGGTGACGGTCTGTAGGTGATGGTCTGTAGGTGATGGTCTGTAGGTGATGGTCTGTAGGTGATGGTCTGTAGGTGATGGTCTGTAGGTGACGGTCTGTTGGTGACGGTCTGTAGGTGATGGTCTGTAGGTGATGGTCTGTAGGTGATGGTCTGTAGGTGATGGTATGTAGGTGATGGTCTGTAGGTGATGGTCTGTAGGTGATGGCCTGTAGGTGACGGTCTGTTGGTGACGGTCTGTAGGTGATGGTCTGTAGGTGATGGTCTGTAGGTGATAGTCTGTAGGTGATGGTCTGTAGGTGATGGTCTGTAGGTGATGGTTTGTAGGTGACGGTCTGTAGGTGACGGTCTGTAGGTGATGGTCTGTAGGTGATGGTCTGTAGGTGATGGTATGTAGGTGATGGTCTGTAGGTGATGGTCTGTAGGTGATGGTCTGTAGGTGACGGTCTGTTGGTGACGGTCTGTATGTGATGGTCTGTAGGTGATGGTCTGTAGGTGATGGTCTGTAGGTGACGGTCTGTTGGTGACAGTCTGTAGGTGATGGTCTGTAGGTGACGGTCTGTAGGTGACGGTCTGTAGGTGATGGTCTGTAGGTGATGGTCTGTAGGTGATGGTCTGTATGTGATGGTATGTAGGTGATGGTCTGTAGGTGATGGTCTGTAGGTGACGGTCTGTTGGTGACGGTCTGTAGGTGATGGTCTGTAGGTGATGGTCTGTAGGTGATGGTCTGTAGGTGATGGTCTGTAGGTGATGGTCTGTAGGTGACGGTCTGTTGGTGACAGTCTGTAGGTGATGGTCTGTAGGTGACGGTCTGTTGGTGACAGTCTGTAGGTGATGGTCTGTAGGTGATGGTCTGTAGGTGACGGTCTGTAGGTGATGGTCTGTAGGTGATGGTCTGTAGGTGATGGTCTGTAGGTGATGGTCTGTAGGTGATGGTCTGTAGGTGATGGTCTGTTGGTGACGGTCTGTTGGTGACAGTCTGTAGGTGACGGTCTGTTGGTGATGGTCTGTTGGTGGTGGTCTGTTGGTGATGGTCTGTTGGTGATGGTCTGTAGGTGATGGTCTGTAGGTGACGGTCTGTAGGTGATGGTCTGTAGGTGATGGTCTGTTGGTGATGGTCTGTTAGTGACGGTCTGTAGGTGACGGTCTGTAGGCGATGGTCTGTAGGTGATGGTCTGTAGGTGATGGTCTGTTGGTGATGGTCTGTTGGTGATGGTCTGTTGGTGATGGTCTGTAGGTGATGGTCTGTAGGTGATATAGTGTGGAGGTTACGCGCAAAACTCTGCAGGGCTAGCCGCGCTTCTCTGCCTGGTGTGGTACACTGGTGCGGTACACTGGTGCGGTACACTGGTGCGGTACACTGGTGAGGTACACTGGTGTGGTACACTGGTGTAGTACACTGGTGCGGTACACTGGTGCGGTACACTGATGTAGTACACTGGTGTAGTACACTGATGTAGTACACTGGTGTAATACACTGGTGCGGTACACTGGTGCGGTACACTGGTGTGGTACACTGGTGCGGTACACTGGTGTGGTACACTGGTGTAGTACACTGGTGTGGTACACTGGTGTAGTACACTGGTGTGGTACACTGGTGTAGTACACTGGTGCGGTACACTGGTGCGGTACACTGGTGCGGTACAATGGTGTAGTACACTGGTGCGGTACACTGGTGTAGTACACTGGTGTAGTACACTGGTGTAGTACAATGGTGTAGTACACTGGTGCGGTACACTGATGTAGTACACTGATGTAGTACACTGGTGTAATACACTGGTGCGGTACATTGGTGCAGTACACTGGTGTGGTACACTGGTGTAGTACACTGGTGCGGTACACTGGTGTAGTACACTGGTGTAGTACACTGGTGTGGTACACTGGTGTAGTACACTGGTGCGGTACACTGGTGCGGTACACTGGTGCGGTACACTGGTGTAGTACACTGGTGTAGTACACTGGTGTAGTACACTGGTGCGGTACACTGGTGCGGTACACTGGTGTGGTACACTGGTGCGGTACACTGGTACGGTACACTGGTACGGTACACTGGTGCGGTACACTGGTGTGATACACTGGTGTAGTACACTGGTGCGGTACACTGGTGCGGTACACGGATGTAGTACACTGGTGTAGTACACTGATGTAGTACACTGGTGTAATACACTGGTGTAGTACACTGGTGTGGTACACTGGTGTGGTACACTGGTGTAGTACACTGGTGCGGTACACTGGTGCGGTACACTGGTGCGGTACACTGGTGTGGTACACTGGTGTGGCACACTGGCGTAGTACACTGGTTCGGTACACTGGTGCGGTACACTGATGTAGTACACTGGTGTAGTACACTGATGTAGTACACTGGTGTAATACACTGGTGTAGTACACTGGTGTGGTACACTGGTGTAGTACACTGGTGCGGTACACTGGTGCGGTACACTGTTGCGGTACACTGGTGTAGTACACTGGTGTAGTACACTGGTGTGGTACACTGGTGTAGTACACTGGTGTGGTACACTGGTGTAGTACACTGGTGTAGTACACTGGTGTAGTACACTTGTGCGGTACACTGGTGCGGTACACTGGTGTGGTACACTGGTGCGGTACACTGGTGTAGTGCACTGGTGCGGTACACTGGTGCGGTACACTGGTGCGGTACACTGGTGTGGTACACTGGTGTAGTACACTGGTGCGGTACACTGGTGCGGTACACTGATGTAGTACACTGGTGTAGTACACTGATGTAGTACACTGGTGTAATACACTGGTGTAGTACACTGGTGTGGTACACTGGTGTAGTACACTGGTGCGGTACACTGGTGCGGTACACTGGTGCGGTACACTGGTGTAGTACACTGGTGTAGTACACTGGTGTAGTACACTGGTGCGGTACACTGGTGCGGTACACTGGTGCGGTACACTGGTGTAGTACACTGGTGTAGTACACTGGTGCGGTACACTGGTGCGGTACACTGGTGCGGTACACTGGTGTAGTACACTGGTATAGTACACTGGTGTGGTACACTGGTGTAGTACACTGGTGTGGTACACTGATGTAGTACACTGATATAGTACACTGGTGCGGTACACTGGTGCGGTACACTGATGTAGTGCACTGGTGTGGTACACTGGTGCGGTACACTGGTGTAGTACACTGGTATGGTACACTGGTGTAGTACACTGGTGTGGTACACTGGTGCGGTACACTGGTGTAGTACACTGGTGTAGTACACTGGTGTAGTACACTGGTGTAGTACACTGGTGTGGTACACTGGTGTAGTACACTGGTGTGGTACACTGGTGCGGTACACTGGTGTAGTACACTGGTGTAGTACACTGGTGCGGTACACTGGTGTAGTACACTGGTGTAGTACACTGGTGCGGTACACTGGTGTAGTACACTGGTGTAGTATACTGGTGCGGTACACTGGTGTAGTACACTGGTGTAGTACACTGGTGTAGTACACTGGTGTAGTACACTGGTGTAGTACACTGGTGTAGTACACTGGTGTAGTACACTGGTGCGGTACACGGGTGCGGTACACCGGTGCGGTACACTGGTGCGGTACACTGGTGCGGTACACTGGTGCGGTACACTGGTGTAGTACACTGGTGTAGTACACTGGTGTAGTACACTGGTGTGGTACACTGGTGAAGTACACTGGTGTGGTACACTGGTGTAGTACACTGGTGTAGTGCACTGGTGTGGTACACTGGTGCGGTACACTGGTGCGGTACACTAATGTAGTACACTGGTGTAGTACACTGATGTAGTACACTGGTGTAATACACTGGTGTAGTACACTGGTGTGGTACACTGGTGTAGTACACTGGTACGGTACACTGGTGCGGTACACTGGTGCGGTACACTGGTGTAGTACACTGGTGTAGTACACTGGTGCGGTACACTGGTGCGGTACACTGGTGTAATACACTGGTGTGGTACACTTGTGCAGTACACTGATGTAGTACACTGGTGTAGTACACTGGTGTAGTACACTGGTGTAGTACACTGGTGTAGTACACTGGTGTAGTACACTGGTGTGGTACACTGGTGTGGTACACTGGTGTGGTACACTGGTATGGTACACTGGTGTAGTACACTGGTGTGGTACACTGGTGTAGTACACTGGTGTAGTACACTGGTGTAGTACACCGGTGTAGTACACTGGTGCTGTACACAGGTGCGGTACACTGGTGTAGTACACTGGTGTAGTGCACTGGTGTAGTACACTGGTGTAGTACACTGGTGCGGAACACTGGTGCGGTACACTGGTGCGGTACACTGGTGCGGTACACTGGTGTAGTACACTGGTGTAGTACACTGGTGTGGTACACTGGTGTAGTACACTGGTGCGGTACACTGGTGCGGTATACTGGTGCGGTACACTGGTGTAGTACATTGGTGCGGTACACTGGTGCGGTACACTGGTGCGGTACACTGATGTAGTACACTGGTGTAGTACACTGATGTAGTACACTGGTGTAATACACTGGTGTAGTACACTGGTGTGGTACACTGGTGCGGTACACTGGTGCGGTACACTGGTGCGGTACACTGGTGCGGTACACTGGTGTAGTACACTGGTGTAGTACACTGGTGCGGTACACTGGTGCGGTACACTGGTGTGGTACACTGGTGCGGTACACTGGTGCGGTACACTGGTGCGGTACACTGGTGCGATCCACTGGTGTAGTACACTGGTGTAGTACACTGGTGTAGTACACTGGTGCGGTACACTGGTGCGGTACACTGGTGTGGTACACTGGTGTAGTACACTGGTGCGGTACACTGGTGCTGTACACTGATGTAGTACACTGGTGTAGTACACTGGTGTAGTACACTGGTGTAGTACACTGGTGTAGTACACTGGTGTAGTACACTGGTGTGGTACACTGGTGTGGTACACTGGTGTAGTACACTGGTGTAGTACACTGGTGCGGTACACTGGTGCGGTACACTGGTGCGGTACACTGGTGTAGTACACTGGTGTAGTACACTGGTGCGGTACACTGGTGCGGTACACTGGTGCGGTACACTGGTGTAGTACACTGGTGTAGTACACTGGTGCGGTACACTGGTGCGGTACACTGGTGCGGTACACTGGTGCGGTACACTGGTGCGGTACACTGGTGGGGTACACTGGTGTAGTACACTGGTGTAGTACACTGGTGTACTACACTGGTGTGGTACACTGGTGTAGTACATTGGTGTGGTACACTGGTGTAGTACACTGATATAGTGCACTGGTGCGGTACACTGGTGCGGTACACTGATGTAGTACACTGGTGTGGTACACTGGTGCGGTACACTGGTGTAGTACACTGGTGTGGTACACTGGTGTAGTACACTGGTGTGGTACACTGGTGCGGTACACTGGTGTAGTACACTGGTGTAGTACACTGGTGTAGTACACTGGTGCAGTACACTGGTGCGGTACACTGGTGCGGTACACTGGTGTGGTACACTGGTGCGGTACACTGGTGCGGTACACAGGTGCGGTACACTGGTGCGGTACACTGGTGTAGTGCACTGGTGCGGTACACTGGTGCGGTACACTGGTGCGGTACACTGGTGTGGTACACTGGTGTAGTACACTGGTGCGGTACACTGGTGCGGTACACTGATGTAGTACACTGGTGTAGTACACTGATGTAGTACACTGGTGTAATACACTGGTGTAGTACACTGTGTGGTACACTGGTGTAGTACACTGGTGCGGTACACTGGTGCGGTACACTGGTGCGGTACACTGGTGCGGTACACTGGTGTAGTACACTGGTGTAGTACACTGGTGTAGTACACTGGTGCGGTACACTGGTGCGGTACACTGGTGCGGTACACTGGTGTAGTACACTGGTGTAGTACACTGGTGCGGTACACTGGTGCGGTACACTGGTGCGGTACACTGGTGTAGTACACTGGTATAGTACACTGGTGTGGTACACTGGTGTAGTACACTGGTGTGGTACACTGATGTAGTACACTGATATAGTACACTGGTGCGGTACACTGGTGCGGTACACTGATGTAGTGCACTGGTGTGGTACACTGGTGCGGTACACTGGTGTAGTACACTGGTATGGTACACTGGTGTAGTACACTGGTGTGGTACACTGGTGCGGTACACTGGTGTAGTACACTGGTGTAGTGCACTGGTGTAGTACACTGGTGTAGTACACTGGTGTGGTACACTGGTGTAGTACACTGGTGTGGTACACTGGTGCGGTACACTGGTGTAGTACACTGGTGTAGTACACTGGTGCGGTACACTGGTGTAGTACACTGGTGTAGTACACTGGTGCGGTACACTGGTGTAGTACACTGGTGTAGTATACTGGTGCGGTACACTGGTGTAGTACACTGGTGTAGTACACTGGTGTAGTACACTGGTGTAGTACACTGGTGTAGTACACTGGTGTAGTACACTGGTGTAGTACACTGGTGTAGTACACTGGTGCGGTACACGGGTGCGGTACACCGGTGCGGTACACTGGTGCGGTACACTGGTGCGGTACACTGGTGCGGTACACTGGTGTAGTACACTGGTGTAGTACACTGGTGTAGTACACTGGTGTGGTACACTGGTGAAGTACACTGGTGTGGTACACTGGTGTAGTACACTGGTGTAGTGCACTGGTGTGGTACACTGGTGCGGTACACTGGTGCGGTACACTAATGTAGTACACTGGTGTAGTACACTGATGTAGTACACTGGTGTAATACACTGGTGTAGTACACTGGTGTGGTACACTGGTGTAGTACACTGGTACGGTACACTGGTGCGGTACACTGGTGCGGTACACTGGTGTAGTACACTGGTGCGGTACACTGGTGCGGTACACTGGTGTAATACACTGGTGTGGTACACTTGTGCAGTACACTGATGTAGTACACTGGTGTAGTACACTGGTGTAGTACACTGGTGTAGTACACTGGTGTAGTACACTGGTGTAGTACACTGGTGTAGTACACTGGTGTGGTACACTGGTGTGGTACACTGGTGTGGTACACTGGTATGGTACACTGGTGTAGTACACTGGTGTGGTACACTGGTGTAGTACACTGGTGTAGTACACTGGTGTAGTACACTGGTGTAGTACACTGGTGTAGTACACCGGTGTAGTACACTGGTGCTGTACACAGGTGCGGTACACTGGTGTAGTACACTGGTGTAGTACACTGGTGTAGTACACTGGTGTAGTACACTGGTGCGGTACACTGGTGCGGTACACTGGTGCGGTACACTGGTGCGGTACACTGGTGTAGTACACTGGTGTAGTACACTGGTGTGGTACACTGGTGTAGTACACTGGTGCGGTACACTGGTGCGGTATACTGGTGCGGTACACTGGTGTAGTACATTGGTGCGGTACACTGGTGCGGTACACTGGTGCGGTACACTGATGTAGTACACTGGTGTAGTACACTGATGTAGTACACTGGTGTAATACACTGGTGTAGTACACTGGTGTGGTACACTGGTGCGGTACACTGGTGCGGTACACTGGTGCGGTACACTGGTGCGGTACACTGGTGTAGTACACTGGTGTAGTACACTGGTGCGGTACACTGGTGCGGTACACTGGTGTGGTACACTGGTGCGGTACACTGGTGCGGTACACTGGTGCGGTACACTGGTGCGATCCACTGGTGTAGTACACTGGTGTAGTACACTGGTGTAGTACACTGGTGCGGTACACTGGTGCGGTACACTGGTGTGGTACACTGGTGTAGTACACTGGTGCGGTACACTGGTGCTGTACACTGATGTAGTACACTGGTGTAGTACACTGGTGTAGTACACTGGTGTAGTACACTGGTGTAGTACACTGGTGTAGTACACTGGTGTAGTACACTGGTGTGGTACACTGGTGTGGTACACTGGTGTAGTACACTGGTGTAGTACACTGGTGCGGTACACTGGTGCGGTACACTGGTGCGGTACACTGGTGTAGTACACTGGTGTAGTACACTGGTGCGGTACACTGGTGCGGTACACTGGTGCGGTACACTGGTGTAGTACACTGGTGTAGTACACTGGTGCGGTACACTGGTGCGGTACACTGGTGCGGTACACTGGTGCGGTACACTGGTGCGGTACACTGGTGGGGTACACTGGTGTAGTACACTGGTGTAGTACACTGGTGTACTACACTGGTGTGGTACACTGGTGTAGTACATTGGTGTGGTACACTGGTGTAGTACACTGATATAGTGCACTGGTGCGGTACACTGGTGCGGTACACTGATGTAGTACACTGGTGTGGTACACTGGTGCGGTACACTGGTGTAGTACACTGGTGTGGTACACTGGTGTAGTACACTGGTGTGGTACACTGGTGCGGTACACTGGTGTAGTACACTGGTGTAGTACACTGGTGTAGTACACTGGTGTGGTACACTGGTGTAGTACACTGGTGCAGTACACTGGTGCGGTACACTGGTGCGGTACACTGGTGTGGTACACTGGTGCGGTACACTGGTGCGGTACACTGGTGCGGTACACTGGTGCGGTACACTGGTGTAGTGCACTGGTGCGGTACACTGGTGCGGTACACTGGTGCGGTACACTGGTGTGGTACACTGGTGTAGTACACTGGTGCGGTACACTGGTGCGGTACACTGATGTAGTACACTGGTGTAGTACACTGATGTAGTACACTGGTGTAATACACTGGTGTAGTACACTGGTGTGGTACACTGGTGTAGTACACTGGTGCGGTACACTGGTGCGGTACACTGGTGCGGTACACTGGTGCGGTACACTGGTGTAGTACACTGGTGTAGTACACTGGTGTAGTACACTGGTGCGGTACACTGGTGCGGTACACTGGTGCGGTACACTGGTGTAGTACACTGGTGTAGTACACTGGTGCGGTACACTGGTGCGGTACACTGGTGCGGTACACTGGTGTAGTACACTGGTATAGTACACTGGTGTGGTACACTGGTGTAGTACACTGGTGTGGTACACTGATGTAGTACACTGATATAGTACACTGGTGCGGTACACTGGTGCGGTACACTGATGTAGTGCACTGGTGTGGTACACTGGTGCGGTACACTGGTGTAGTACACTGGTATGGTACACTGGTGTAGTACACTGGTGTGGTACACTGGTGCGGTACACTGGTGTAGTACACTGGTGTAGTACACTGGTGTAGTACACTGGTGTAGTACACTGGTGTGGCACACTGGTGTAGTACACTGGTGTGGTACACTGGTGCGGTACACTGGTGTAGTACACTGGTGTAGTACACTGGTGCGGTACACTGGTGTAGTACACTGGTGTAGTACACTGGTGCGGTACACTGGTGTAGACTGGTGTAGTATACTGGTGCGGTACACTGGTGTAGTACACTGGTGTAGTACACTGGTGTAGTACACTGGTGTAGTACACTGGTGTAGTACACTGGTGTAGTACACTGGTGTAGTACA
>JAXIVJ010013085.1:0-38299 GCA_036785665.1 Chirona hameri
TGAGAGGAGAAGGGCAGAGTACTGTTACTGCCGGGACACAGGGTACAGAGGGAGAGGAGGGGAGCCGACCGGAGTCGCCTCCCGCTCGGACGTGGTGGCGCCCAGCTGGGAGGAGAAGGGCAGAGTACTGTTACTGCCGGGACACAGGGTACAGAGGGAGAGGAGGGGAGCCGACCGGAGTCGCCTCCCGCTCGGACGTGGTGGCGCCCAGCTGAGAGAAGGACAGAGTACTGTTACTGCCGGGACACAGGGTACAGAGGGAGAGGAGGGGAGCCGACCGGAGTCGCCTCCCGCTCGGACGTGGTGGCGCCCAGCTGAGAGAAGGACAGAGTACTGTTACTGCCGGGACACAGGGTACAGAGGGAGAGGAGGGGAGAGGAGGGGAGCCGCCTCCCGCTCAGACGTGGTGGCGCCCAGCTGAGAGAAGGGCAGAGTACTGTTACTGCCGGGACACAGGGTACAGAGGGAGAGGAGGGGAGAGGAGGGAGAGGAGGGGAGAGGAGGGGAGAGGAGAGGAGAGGAGGGGAGAGGAGGGGAGAGGAGGGGAGCCGCCTCCCGCTCGGACGTGGTGGCGCCCAGCTGAGAGGAGAAGGACAGAGTACTGTTACTGCCGGGACACAGGGTACAGAGGAGAGGAGGGGAGCCGACCGGAGCCGCCTCCCGCTCGGACGTGGTGGCGCCCAGCTGAGAGGAGAAGGGCAGAGTACTGTTACTGCCGGGACACAGGGTACAGAGGGAGAGGAGGGGAGAGGAGGGGAGAGGAGGGGAGAGGAGGGGAGAGGAGGGGAGAGGAGGGGAGAGGAGGGGAGAGGAGGGGAGAGGAGGGGAGAGGAGGGGAGAGGAGGGGAGAGGAGGGGAGCCGCCTCCCGCTCGGACGTGGTGGCGCCCAGCTGAGAGGAGAAGGGCAGAGTACTGTTACTGCCGGGACACAGGGTACAGAGGGAGAGGAGGGGAGAGGAGGGGAGAGGAGGGGAGAGGAGGGGAGAGGAGGGGAGAGGAGGGAGAGGAGGGGAGAGGAGGGGAGAGGAGGGGAGCCGCCTCCCGCTCGGACGTGGTGGCGCCCAGCTGAGAGGAGAAGGGCAGAGTACTGTTACTGCCGGGACACAGGGTACAGAGGGAGAGGAGGGGAGAGGAGGGGAGCCGCCTCCCGCTCGGACGTGGTGGCGCCCAGCTGAGAGGAGAAGGGCAGAGTACTGTTACTGCCGGGACACAGGGTACAGAGGGAGAGGAGGGGAGAGGAGGGGAGGGGAAGGGAGCCGCCTCCCGCTCGGACGTGGTGGCGCCCAGCTGAGAGGAGAAGGGCAGAGTACTGTTACTGCCGGGACACAGGGTACAGAGGGAGAGGAGGGGAGAGGAGGGGAGGGGAGGGGAGCCGCCTCCCGTTCGGACGTGGTGGCGCCCAGCTGAGAGGAGAAGGGCAGAGTACTGTTACTGCCAGGACACAGGGTACAGAGGGAGAGGAGGGGAGCCGACCGGAGTCGCCTCCCGCTCGGACGTGGTGGCGCCCAGCTGAGAGGAGAAACACAGGCGCAGTCACAAGTAGGGCACAGAGGGTGGGTCCATCGGTGTTGTGGTGATGCTACTGGCCACGACTACGCCGCCGTATAACTGACCTAATCACGTGTACCTGTTGTTGTGGTGTTAACGATAGCACGACAGCGGCCACATGCCGCGACATGTCGGTCCGTCTTATTCCACGCTACAGTGGCTGTCGGAATACAACTGGGAAAACTGATTAACACTGTTAATAGGGGTTTTAGGGCGCACCAAGTATTCAGGTCTCTCCACCCCCCTCCCCCATTGATAAGAGTATCTAATGTATAACATTAACTTCTTAGGTTCTTTCTCCAAACATGTATTTTTCTGTCCACATACCCCAAACTCACCCTCTCCACAAAAAAAAACACGCCGGGATTCGAACCCCCGACCCTCCTCACCTTATTCAGCAGTGGCAGCCTGAGTGTATCGAGCACAGCCGGCGACAGTGGCGCGTTCATATTCAGCGCCGTGGGCAGGCCGAGGGGCCGGGCAGACAGGAGAGCGGTGGTCGGACCCCTGCTCGGGGTGCTGAGTGGTGGCGAGGGATACGGGTTGAGCTCGGGCTCGCCGGTGGGACGCTCGCCTGCCACGGTCGCCAGACCTTTGATCTGGAGGTCTGACGCCGTGCGAAGTAGGTCTGTGGAGGGGAGAGTGTGTAGTAAGTTTGAGGGAAGAGGGAGGGGGAGTCATGGCCGTACGCAACTATCTGTGGGGGGGTCAGAGGGTGAGGGGATACGGCGACATAACACCGGGGTGGGGTGGGGAGGAGGTAAATGACCATCTCTGGACTCTGGAGAAGGGTGAGCGCAAGAGGTGTTGGTAGTTTGTACTGCTCGATATACTGTAGCAAGGACAAGGAGCAGATGTGCGATTGCCACACGAGCAGATGTGCGGCCGCGGGAGCGAAGAGGAATAGTTCGAAGACAGCGTGTTGGATACGGGAAGGTGAGGAAAGTGGCAATTTCGCTGTAGATTGTTGCTGATGATGATGACAGTTAATGATCAATTATAAACAGTTCAGCTTCCAAACATCAGGAATAGTCAGGAACATCAGGAGTCATCAGGAACTTGCTGGCACGAAGCAAACACAAATCCCTGCTGTTCAAAGGAAACGTGGCGCACCGACGGTCAAGGCGGCGGCAACATCCAAAATCACCATCCAAAATCACCATCCAAAACAGAGTATTCCCAGCTGGTGGTGCCGGTGTGTCACAACAATCACCACTCTCCCCCTCCCGACTGACTCCACTCTCCCCTCCACACAAACTGACACACCAGGGCAGTCAGCCCGCCAACCTGTTTATCCTTCATCACCCTGTTTATCATGTTTATTCCTTCGTCCTAAACACACAGATCTGCCTCAGCAGATGCTGCCCGACGTGCCCCTCCCCTCACCTGGCAGCTGGTCCTGCCGAACGTGCCCCTCCCCTCACCTGGCAGCTGGTCCTGCCGAACGTCCCCCTCCCCTCACCTGGCAGCTGGTCCTACCGAACGTCCCCCTCCCCTCACCTGGCAGCTGGTCCTGCCGAACGTCCCCCTCCCCTCACCTGGCAGCTGGTCCTGCCGAACGTGCCCCTCCCCTCACCTGGCAGCTGGTCCTGCCGAACGTCCCCCTCCCCTCACCTGGAAGCTGGCCCTGCCGAACGTCCCCCCTCCTCACCTGGCAGCTGGTCATGCCGAACGTCCCCCTCCCCTCACCTGACAGCTGGTCCTGCCGAACGTGCCCCTCCCCTCACCTGGCAGCTGGTCCTGACGAACGTCCCCCTCCCCTCACCTGGCAGCTGGTCCTGCCGAACGTGCCCCTCCCCTCACAGCTGGTCCTGCCGAAGGTGCCCCTCCCCTCACCTGGCAGCTGGTCCTGCCGAACGTGCCCCTCCCCTCACCTGGTCATGCCGAACGTCCCCCTTCCCTCACCTGGCAGCTGGTCCTGCCGAACGTGCCCCTCCCCTCACTTGGCAGCTGATCCTGCCGAACGTGCCCCTCCCCTCACCTGGTCCTGCCGAACGTGCCCCTCCCCTGGCAGCTGGTCCTGCCGAACGTGCCCCTCCCCTCACTTGGCAGCTGGTCCCGCCGAACGTGCCCCTCCCCTCACCTGGCAGCTGGTCCTGCCGAACGTGCCCCTCCCCTCACCTGGCAGCTGGTCCTGCCGAACGTGCCCCTCCCCTCACCTGGCAGCTGGTCCTGCCGAACGTGCCCCTCCCCTCACCTGGCAGCTGGTCCTGCCAACGTGCGCCTCCCCTCACCTGGCAGCTGGTGTTGCCGAACGTGCGCCTCCCCTCACCTGGCAGCTGGTCCTGCCGAACATGTGCCTCCCCTCGGTAGATGTACTGCAGCAGAAGATGCAGCTCCGTCGCGGACACCCCGCGAAGGAACACCACCGGGTGTTTGCATGGGTTGCGCTCTAGGATGTCTCTGAGGTAGGGCGAGCACGCGGAGAGCACCAGCTTGTGCGCCAGGAAGGTCCGGCCCTCGGCGGCCAGAGTTACGTCAGTGAAGGCCTCCTGTGGGCGAACATGGTGGGGGTGATGATGATGATGATGATGATGATGATGATGATGATGATGATGATGATGATGATGATGATGATGATGATGATGATGATGATGATGATGATGATGATGATGATGATGATGATGATGATGATGATGATGATGATGATGATGATGATGATGATGATAATTTGAGTTTAAGGGCGCCACAAGTACATGGTTATACGACGCGGATCGTTTGAGACACAGAAGTTGTTCGTTCGTTATTTTGGACTTGCCAAGGCGCAACTGCGACAGATAATATATATGCCGTCGGGAATGTTCACATTGTTCCAAGAAAAATGTGTACACCGACGGTCAAGACGGCAAAATCCAAAATCGCCTTCCTAGTCCGAAAACGGACACAACGACTGAATTCGCGACTTTTGGGCGCGGAGGAGTAGGCAACGAGAGTAATACCAAACGACATGCATATGCCATTGTCAAACAACCGTTGACTGAATTAAACGCCTCGTCAAATATTCCCAGCACACCACCCCCACAAACCAGTCGCACATTTATCAGCTGGAAACCAATTAAACCATTCACCGGTGCGAGAGAAATGCCCGCATCATGGCTCATTGTTACAACACACTAACGCCGTGACTAGGCTGTTTTGCACACGAGTCCAGCGTCATCTCCTTGCGACTTTTCTACCATGCGAGCATAGTACCATATCCTTGAGACTTTTCATGCGAGGACGCACATGTCATCTTCTTGAGGTTTTTCTAAGCGAGCCCATTACCACCTTGCAAATTTTCACGCGAGTACAGTACTATCTGTCCTCGCAAAATGTCCGTCCCTGTAGCTCAGTGGGAAAGCGCTGGACTTCTGACCTATCCCGGGTTCGAGTCGCTTCGGCGCTCGCTATTTGCTCCTGACTGGGATGACCTGCGGCCGGTGGCAGCGGTCGCACTCAAGGTCAGGTGACGTCAGTGAGCGGGGCGGGCCGTGTCCAGGTATGTCGGACACGTAAAACTTTCGTCTCTAAATTCTGCCCGCCAACAGGAATTGCGCGATCGGGTGGTGAGGTCAGAACCTGCACAACACGCTCTGCTTAGCGCGGGTCTTGACCTCGGAAATCCATCCATACAAAACATTCGGACTAAATTTATTTTATAAAAAAAATGTTTGCAACTTTTCTAAGCAGGCACAGTGCCATCCCACTAACGCATCTTCCACAGATTAAGCACAGTTGCCATATCCTTGAGACTTTATCCAGCAGAAAACCGCAACAACAACAGTTCCTGTGGTTACAATCTTCGGTTTTACGACAGCACGACAACGGTTATACAACCGGGGTCCGGGAGAACCAGTTTCCGGGAACTTCTATCCCTTTCCACCTCAGCGCACGAACTCCACACACAACACGGCCGATCTCCAATGCCAGAACATCGCATCACAACCGGATACGCTATTTGTTTACGCCAGTTTACCGTGCGCTCCCCGCTTCGCCGGGAGCTGAGCCCCGTGAACTAACGTCGGTCCGCCCGACTGCCCACCCCATCCCCCTTCACTTTCCATCTTCACTTCCACCTTCCACTCACTTTCCATGGGTTCCTCCAGTCTGATGTGTTGCCTCTATGCCTCCTCGTAACTCCTGTTACCACCCATAACCCAAACAGTCCCGCCCCGCCCCGTCCTAGCTCGAGCACCCCAGCCCCGCCCAAGCTGAAATGTCCCGACCCATTCCTGTCCAACGTCCCCCTACCCAGCTCTGCGCTCTCCCCACCCCCCCCCCCCCCCATCCCCGAGGCCGTTGGCGGTGGCGCGCGCACACCGACGCTCTCACAGCCTTGAGACGCGGAAATAAAACATTAATTCATTGTCCAACCACCGAGCGGCCAGGCTACAAGGCCAGCGCTATAAAACCGAATCGACAAATTCACCGACACTTGTCTCGAGTGGTATACGTTACATAATTGTGAATACGTGTCCGAGCTTGAAGGGACTGTCTCACCTTAACATTATATTTGAGTTGAGATAGCCATGTTGTTGGATTTGCATTGGAATATAGTAGGGTAGCAGTTAAAACAACCGCATAGGTCTAATCAAAAAGAAATTCGAGATTGGTCTTCACAATTGTAACGAATAAACCCTACGTGTATTTGAATACGGGTTCTAAAGCCGATGCCGTCGTCTCTCTTTACCAAATGGTGATGGTAGTCGACTTGTTTTAAGGTGAACCTTGGAGATATTTGCTACGTTTCAATGGTTCGGTAATTGGTTTGTTTTGTATTCAAAGCGCCAGAATTGTCTCGAAATCATTGTGCCATAATTTGGCAGCGTAAAGGATTTGTGTAGCTCTCTAGAGCTCAATATGACGTCATCAACCCAAATATTAAAACTTAACGTTTTATGAAATTGAGCACTGTTTGCCAGAAACAAATGTTATAATCGTGTTCGGCAGCAATTACTTCATATTTTGCACCACAAGCGGCGTACATTTGACAACTTTTGGGAAGGTGGGACAGTCCGTTTTAAATTATTAATTATCCTAATTAATAACGCGCCCTGGAGGGCCTCTGATAATTAGACGCCCTGGAGGGGGTGGTGGTGGTGGTGGTGGTGGTGGTGGTGGTGGTGGTGGTGGTGGTGGTGGTGGTGGTGGGGGGGGGGATCCCCCCCCCCTCCTAAGACCTCGCCCCCATAAGAGCTATAATAGCGAAATTTGTAGGGTAGGAAACTTCTGTGGGAACTCTGTTTTGCTAAATTTTCATGACCCAAGTCAATATCTTCAAGGTCAAATGGGTCAAATGACACAATTTTTCCATTTTAGCACTTCGCTCCATAAACTCCCCAAATATCTCAAGAGCTATGATAGCTAGGAACAAACGGAAACACAATCGAAAGCTCTTGAAATATGCAATCGCCATAGTGTCCTCAAATTTTAGCTCAGGTCAATAGTTTAGGCTCCAGAGGTCATCAAAGGTCAAACATGTTATTTATGGCAAAACAGTTTTTCGCAAATAACTTTTAAACTAATACACAGACAAGGCAATTATTTTGACGCCATCGTGTTCGTCTAGTCAAGGCGCCTAAAATCATATTCATGCTGACCAGTTAAGGTCAAATTATAAATTTGACCTCAGGTCAAGGTGACCCAAGTAGGTCATGTTGTATATTGGGAGACGTTTCTCGACGAAACAAACACATTGGTACCGGTTGCACTTATCTATCTTCATTCTGTCCAGTTATTTACAAAAAGTGTTGGCGACCTCAGATGACCTCGGCTGACCCTGTAGAGGTCACTGAAGGAAAATTGCACCTGGATCGTCAAGAATGGTCTATGATAACATGATCCAGAAGGAATTTAACTGGTATCATGCATAGCCTCGGAACAGGAAGCATTTGAATATTTCCCCATTTACTTAAATGGGGGGGGGGGGGGGGGGGAGGTCACGAAATTGACCCGACCTTAGGTCACCGATATACACAATCCGAGATAAACAAATTGTAGGTACCTGTGACCGTATGAAGTCCTGCAAGTTGGAAACCGATCGGGCTACAACTGTGGCTGTGGTACGACCGTAAACTTTTGAAGGTGGGGTCTCACGTGACATGGTCTGGTGACCTGACCTGAGATACTCGAAGTCAAAAATAACCTTAAGGGTGGGCGAATTTCGCCCCCCTCCAGGACGCGTGTTAACCAGTGTTTGGAAAACTAACATTTATCATTTTAAGCACAAACATCGTTACAATAAACACATACGCGAGTTTAACTGTTGATTGGAAACATGAAACGGGCCACTATCCATCAAATTAGATCTCGGGCTCAAGGAAACCTTCCGTCCGTGATTTGTGTCGATCGTTAATCTGTGATGAATACAATAACTGACACTTTCGGTCGAACTAGGGTAGGTTCTGGCCTCGCTGTCGTCAATATGCATTATGCACGCTACAAAGCAATTATTTATTTTAAAAAAAAACAATTGTTCCTATGTTTTTGAGTGGATTGATTTCCGAGGTCAGACCCCGCGCTAAGCATAGCTTGTTGCGCAGGCCCTGACCCCACCACCCGATCAAGCAATTCCTGGCGTCCGGCAGAATTTAGAAGCGAAAGTTGTACGCGCCCGACACGGTCCGCCCCGCCCTCTGACGTCACCTGACATTGAGTGCGACCGCTGCCACCGGCCATCCCAGTCAGGGGCAAATAGCGAGCGCCGAAGCGGCTCAAACCCGGGCTGCCACTACCGGGTGAGGTCAGAAGCCCGGCGCTCTCCCTACTGAGCTACAGGGGGCGGAGTTGGGCAGCAAGGAAAGCAAGGGCACACAGTAAGAGGCAATAGAAGGATAGGTGGAACTTCGAAGCAGGCCCACTGCAGCCCTCAGGATACACATGATGATAATGCTTTGATAACAATTTGCGTTTTAAGAGCAATAACTGCCTGTCTAAGTAGCCTGACATAACACAGTACACCCAGTATTATCGTAGGCGACAGCGTCACCCAGTATTATCGTAGGCGACAGCGTCACCCAGTATTATAGTAGGCGACAGCGTCACCCAGTATTATAGTAGGCGACAGCGTCACCCAGTATTATCGTAGGCGACAGCGTCACCCAGTATTATTGTAGCCGACAGCGTCACCCAGTATTATCGTAGGCGACAGCGTCACCCAGTATTATAGTAGGCGACAGCGTCACCCAGTATTATCGTAGGCGACAGCGTCACCCAGTATTATTGTAGCCGACAGCGTCACCCAGTATTATCGTAGGCGACAGCGTCACCCAGTATTATAGTAGGCGACAGCGTCACCCAGTATTATAGTAGGCGACAGCGTCACCCAGTATTACAGTAGGCGACAGCGTCACCCAGTATTACAGTAGGCGACAGCGTCACCCAGTATTATAGTAGGCGACAGCGTCACCCAGTATTATAGTAGGCGACAGCGTCACCCAGTATTATCGTAGGCGACAGCGTCACCCAGTATTATAGTAGGCGACAGCGTCACCCAGTATTATTGTAGGCGACAGCGTCACCCATTATTATAGTAGGCGACAGCGTCACCCAGTATTATAGTAGGCGACAGCGTCACCCAGTATTATAGTAGGCGACAGCGTCACCCAGTATTACAGTAGGCGACAGCGTCACCCAGTATTATAGTAGGCGACAGCGTCACCCAGTATTATAGTAGGCGACAGCGTCACCCAGTATTATTGTAGGCGACAGCGTCACCCATTATTATAGTAGGCGACAGCGTCACCCAGTATTATAGTAGGCGACAGCGTCACCCAGTATTATAGTAGGCGACAGCGTCACCCAGTATTATAGTAGGCGACAGCGTCACCCAGTATTATCGTAGGCGACAGCGTCACCCAGTATTATAGTAGGCGACAGCGTCACCCATTATTATAGTAGGCGACAGCGTCACCCAGTATTATAGTAGGCGACAGCGTCACCCAGTATTATTGTAGCCAACAGCGTCACCCAGTATTATAGTAGGCGACAGCGTCACCCAGTATTATAGTAGGCGACAGCGTCACCCATTATTATAGTAGGCGACAGCGTCACCCAGTATTATAGAAGGCGACAGCGTCACCCAGTATTATAGAAGGCGACAGCGTCACCCATTATTATAGTAGGCGACAGCGTCACCCAGTATTATAGTAGGCGACAGCGTCACCCAGTATTATAGTAGGCGACAGCGTCACCCAGTATTATAGTAGGCGACAGCGTCACCCAGTATTATAGTAGGCGACAGCGTCACCCAGTATTATAGTAGGCGACAGCGTCACCCAGTATTATAGTAGGCGACAGCGTCACCCAGTATTATAGTAGGCGACAGCGTCACCCAGTATTATCGTAGGCGACAGCGTCACCCAGTATTATAGTAGGCGACAGCGTCACCCAGTATTATCATAGGCGACAGCGTCACCCAGTATTATCGTAGGCGACAGCGTCACCCAGTATTATAGTAGGCGACAGCGTCACCCAGTATTATCGTAGGCGACAGCGTCACCCAGTATTACAGTAGGCGACAGCGTCACCCAGTATTATCGTAGGCGACAGCGTCACCCAGTATTACAGTAGGCGACAGCGTCACCCAGTATTATAGTAGGCGACAGCGTCACCCAGTATTATTGTAGGCGACAGCGTCACCCAGTATTATAGTAGGCGACAGCGTCACCCAGTATTATCGTAGGCGACAGCGTCACCCAGTATTATCGTAGGCGACAGCGTCACCCAGTATTATCGTAGGCGACAGCGTCACCCAGTATTACAGTAGGCGACAGCGTCACCCAGTATTATCGTAGGCGACAGCGTCACCCAGTATTATCGTAGGCGACAGCGTCACCCAGTATTATTGTAGGCGACAGCGTCACCCAGTATTATAGTAGGCGACAGCGTCACCCAGTATTACAGTAGGCGACAGCGTCACCCAGTATTATTGTAGGCGACAGCGTCACCCAGTATTATAGTAGGCGACAGCGTCACCCAGTATTATAGTAGGCGACAGCGTCACCCAGTATTATAGTAGGCGACAGCGTCACCCAGTATTATAGTAGGCGACAGCGTCACCAAGTATTATAGTAGGCGACAGCGTCACCCAGTATTATAGTAGGCGACAGCGTCACCCAGTATTACAGTAGGCGACAGCGTCACCCAGTATTATCGTAGGCGACAGCGTCACCCAGTATTATAGTAGGCGACAGCGTCACCCAGTATTACAGTAGGCGACAGCGTCACCCAGTATTATAGTAGGCGACAGCGTCACCCAGTATTATAGTAGGCGACAGCGTCACCCAGTATTATAGTAGGCGACAGCGTCACCCAGTATTATCGTAGGCGACAGCGTCACCCAGTATTATAGTAGGCGACAGCGTCACCCAGTATTATCGTAGGCGACAGCGTCACCCAGTATTATCGTAGGCGACAGCGTCACCCAGTATTATCGTAGGCGACAGCGTCACCCAGTATTATAGTAGGCGACAGCGTCACCCAGTATTATAGTAGGCGACAGCGTCACCCAGTATTATCGTAGGCGACAGCGTCACCCAGTATTATAGTAGGCGACAGCGTCACCCAGTATTATAGTAGGCGACAGCGTCACCCAGTATTATAGTAGGCGACAGCGTCACCCAGTATTATAGTAGGCGACAGCGTCACCCAGTATTATCGTAGGCGACAGCGTCACCCAGTATTATTGTAGGCGACAGCGTCACCCAGTATTATAGTAGGCGACAGCGTCACCCAGTATTATCGTAGGCGACAGCGTCACCCAGTATTACAGTAGGCGACAGCGTCACCCATTATTATAGTAGGCGACAGCGTCACCCATTATTATAGTAGGCGACAGCGTCACCCAGTATTATAGTAGGCGACAGCGTCACCCAGTATTATAGTAGGCGACAGCGTCACCCAGTATTATCGTAGGCGACAGCGTCACCCAGTATTATTGTAGGCGACAGCGTCACCCAGTATTATCGTAGGCGACAGCGTCACCCAGTATTACAGTAGGCGACAGCGTCACCCAGTATTATAGTAGGCGACAGCGTCACCCAGTATTATAGTAGGCGACAGCGTCACCCAGTATTATAGTAGGCGACAGCGTCACCCAGTATTATAGTAGGCGACAGCGTCACCCAGTATTATAGTAGGCGACAGCGTCACCCAGTATTATAGTAGGCGACAGCGTCACCCAGTATTATAGTAGGCGACAGCGTCACCCAGTATTATAGTAGGCGACAGCGTCACCCAGTATTATAGTAGGCGACAGCGTCACCCAGTATTATCGTAGGCGACAGCGTCACCCAGTATTATAGTAGGCGACAGCGTCACCCAGTATTATAGTAGGCGACAGCGTCACCATAATGTGGCAGCAGCGGACACTGACCGAAACGCGCTAATGTCGTCACTACAGAGGTAGCAACACTGACCGAAACGCGCTAATGTCGTCACTACAGAGGTAGCAGGTGTCGCACAGCAGGTGTCGCACACCCACAACTACACCATAATTAAGCACACCCGAGGACGAATGCATATGCAGATCTATGAATGGGAAAACATATCTATAGATATCTAGCATATCTATGAATGGGAAAACATATCTATAGATATCTATCATATCTATGAATGGGAAAGCATATCTATATCTATCTATCTATCTATCATATCTATGAATGGGAAAACATATCTATAGATATCTATCATATCTATGAATGGGATAACATATCTATAGATATCTATCATATCTATGAATGGGATAACATATCTATAGATATTTAGCATATCTATGAATGGGACAACATATCTATATCTATCTATCATATCTATGAATGGGAAAGCATATTGTAGGCTACACTAGGCTACAGTAGGAATCCTACAATACAGGCATATTGTAGGATTCCGGATGATTTGATTTGTGATGAACTTTGGGACACAAAATCTATCTATCTATCATATCTATGCATGGGAAAACATATCTATAGATATCTATCATATCTATGAATGGGATAACATATCTATAGATATCTATCATATATATGAATGGGATAACATATCTATAGATATCTATCATATCTATGAATGGGATAACATATCTATAGATATCTAGCATATCTATGAATGGGACAACATATCTATAGATATCTATCATATCTATGAATGGGATAACATATCTATAGATATCTATCATATCTATGAATGGGAAAGCATATCTATATCTATATATCTATCATATCTATGAATGGGACAACACATCTATAGATATCTAGCATATCTATGAATGGGAAAGCATATCTATATCTATCTATCTATCATATCTATGAATGGGAAAACATCTATAGAGATCTATCATATCATATTCATATCATATGAACGGGAAGACAGACATACCTACTATAGCTGCACTATACTACCCTCCTTGTTGTTGATAGAGGGGCGTTATGACACAAAAGGCTTTGCCATGGTGGAAACAATCCAAGAAGACCATGCTAGCAGTTATAACATGCTAAGTCAGACTTCATTGGACCAAAGTCCCTACACAATGCCACAGTATGTTTACACTTAATGTAAATACATGCATTGCCTAGTTGAGCGGCAAAAAAACATACCTGGTCCAGCAGTTGGCCAAACACGTCAACAAAGTTGGACTGGTGGTTATTCCATTTCAGCAGGAATTGGTCCACCGCCATGGTTGGGCTGGTTGCTGGGACTGAAACAAGAAGATGCTGTTAGATAAGTAGCTGATCTGTCATGCACAGTCACACACACAGTGACAGTAAGGTGACAGTCCTCCTGACAGTCACAACTTGGTACACAAATCCACAATAAGGCAGCAGTCACTTAGGTATGTCAACCTGTCTATCACAAATCAAAATCATTCGCCCATCTGGATGCAGAAACTATATCTTTTATGACAATATTTTGTTTTGGATTAGATGCTGAACTTTCTCACAGGTAAATACAAGGTCACAAAAGAAGTCACAAAACAAGTCTCCTTCAGAAAAAAAAATGAAATGTGTCAGAAAATGTAGTCTACTAGTTTGAAGGATATATGAAATATGTCTCATCACTGGCTGTCTGAACTGAGCATAGCTGCTTCAATTGAAAAAGCACTCTGTAAGGCTAGGATTCCGGATGATTTGATTTGTGATGAGTATTTTTTGGTGAAAATGTTGTAATATTTGGCTCTACACCACCAGTTGTTCTTTCCGGGCAGGACATAACTGAGTTAGAGCAGTACTGGTAAGCTTGACTGAGTGCCAATAAAGGCCTCAAACTCTGCAGCCAGAGGCACAAAAAGGCAATCACTGCAATCTCAAGACAATGTACAGATCCACCCCAACCACCCACATCTGTGATCCGACTCCTTCCAGTTCGGGGTAAGAATTGGTGCCCTGAATTTTTGTTCCAACAATTCACTCTCAACCAGGAAGACCTGTGGGTGGAGGCGGCAGAATTGACAGTCTGAAAAGGCCAGTGGGCATGGAGGACACCTGTGGGTGGAGGCAGCAGAATTGACAGTCTGAAAAGGCCAGTGGGCATGGAGGACACCTGTGGGTGGAGGCAGCAGAATTGACAGTCTGAAAAGGCCAGTGGGCACAGAGGACACCTGTGGGTGGAGGCGGCAGAATTGACAGTCTGAAAAGACCAGCGGGCATGGAGGACACCTGTGTGTGGAGGCGGCAGAATTGACAGTCTGAAGACCAGTGGGCATGGAGGACACCTGTGGGTGGAGGCGGCAGAATTGACAGTCTGAAAAGACCAGTGGGCATGGAGGACCATACAGAGCATTTGCAGCATGCAAAGCTTTGGACTCTAAATTCCTCTGAACAGGAATTGAGTCAGGTGGAAGGGGACAGAGTCAACCTGCAAACTCTGCTTGTCAATATGCTAAAATCCCAGAAAGTTATATAAACAAAAGGTTCAGATAAAGTGGAAATATTTACCATAGCCTCTGATCAATGACAGCACACAGGAAAAACACCTAACATATTAATGACAATGATGAGGGACATTTTTTGTTTGTACTGGCTAGATGGAAAGATAAAGGTAACTGAACAAAAATAACTTTGCCTTGGACCAGCATTTGGCCAACTGGAACTCCAGAACAATACTATTGTAATCAAATAACAAGATGAAATGAACAAGTAACTTTACAGACTTACAGGCATTTGTAGCAAATAATTTACAAACAAACCAAAGTGCCTACCTAACACCAAGAAATAATTTTTGTTTTGTTTCATTGAAATGTCAAATGCATACAAATATGCAGAACTATTCCACTCCATTGATGCTGTAATTCAACTAAAAATAAGCACATCTCATTCAGATACCAGATGATAAGGAATTTTGTAAGGCAGTCCTACATTGCACATCTCCACATCAGTTGCTGGCACTATGACTAGGTCAAAAAAAGGAAAAAATTCTTGACATCAATTTTTTTGATGCAAAGTGGGAAGAGCTTGTCATAGGCTTAAGGATAAAAACATTGACACAATTATTGACATTTCACTTAAAGCACCTAGTCCTGATGGAAAATGGCCAGTCCTAAAAAATAATCACACCATCTGATGCACAACTGATTACTCCATCCACCTCGGTCACAACTCAAACTGTTTGCATAAGTTTTTTGTTTTGTTTTGGGAAAGAAGAGACCCCATCATGTGGCAACAAATTATATCAAATATGTTTCTGTCATTTTCTTAGGATAAGCTTTTTAAATTTTCAAGTTTATATTTTGTAAGTATATAAAACTATTTTTGTTAAATGTAATTACATAAAATTATTATGAAAACATATTTTTTTATTAAAAACAATTATTCACCCATGCTGTTACTGCATCAATATTTTGAGTGATTTTAATTTGGGTAAAAAAATGTATTCAGGTGAGCCAAATGATCAAACAATGGATGCACTTATAAAGCAATATTACATCAATTTCCAAGAGAATTATTGAACATCTAGGTGGCTGAAACTATATTATGAGCCACAATGCACAGATTCATGTGCTATTCATCCCATCACTGTTATCCAGTGCTTCATAATTGCTGTTTGTTAAATCGGTCATTTTCCCCAATACCATTTATATTGGGCTGGATTAATTTTTTGATGCGTCAAAACATTTATTATTTGGGCCTAGTGCCAGCAACTGATAACATTTTACAAGAACATAGTACACATTATGATAATGTAATGAAATGAACATTTTCATTCTAAAGATCTTTTTCCATTCCTTTATGTGAATTAACATAAATAATGCAAACCAGCAACACATGAAATCAATGAAATAAAGCTATCCCAACACAGAATCAACAGGTGCGCCATTGTGGCGCGTCACATTCGTATCAAATCAAAATAAATCTACTCCCCTAGACAAACAATCCCCGATATAAACATACCGTTTTCAAAATGCGAAGGAAAACAAAAATATTTACCCACGCATAAATCACAAGTGCTCTTTCCTCGCGGCATCAAATCAAACTGATCCATCAATCCCACCAAAGGGGCGTGTTCCCCATAGGGGCCCCCCCGTTTGACGCCCGCAAAGAAGATTCAATGCTCAACTTATAACAACACACAGTAAATACCCATACCAGCCTCGCGCTATTATGTCCTATGTTTTCTCGACCGTATTTACGCACAACATTATCATACCTACAGTTTTTCCCCAATTTGTTTCCACACCAAGCAACCAGCCCCAGAGGAGAGCACTCCGAGTTTTGCGGTTGCTGACCCCACGGAAATGGTAGAATAAAAGTAGGACTTCGTATGGAATAATCATACCGCAAATAGCTTTTCGTTTGATTGGAAGGTAATATTTTTCAATTTCATAGAAAATATTTATGAGTTATCAAGAAACAGCAATAAAATATCTAAAGAATATTAACACTAAATATTTTCGTTCTGCAAACCAATGTTTGTTTTTGCTCCTCAAGGTCATAATCGAATGATGCTGCTAATTATAAAGATGCTGTTTCACGTCTGTTATGAAGCGCTCTAAGAGACATATTTATTCCATTTGGCTTCTCATTAGCATATGTTACATACATTTTGGTCTGAAAGCTATTAATTTGAAGTTTTTCATGAAACATAGGTGCGATGGGCCACTGCATTGTTACCTGCATCAAACTCGAATATGCACCTAAGCCCCCAAGAAGAAGAAAAAAATGACCGAAGTAACTTCGATTTGTTGTTTGTTCCGTGATTTCTATCGTTTGTTACATCTTCCCAGCCTTTTTAGTTTTCGAGTAAGAGAGCCCACCCTGCCAGTTTGTCCCCCCCCTCAACCAGGGCGAATGAATGAGCTGTTTCAGGCCCACCTGCTTCAGGTGGTTTATGGTTATAAATGCACGAGGAATCAAAATCCGATGTGTTTTACTTATTTTAACATTTTCTGGCATTCGGCCGGTCCACACATCATCTTGTTGACCCTTCTGGATTCACCAATGTTCGCATTGAGTGAATCACAGATGAGCTTTGCCAAATGCCACCAAACGCCATGCAGTCAACGCCAAGCGCTGGATACCATATCACTAGCGACACGTAGCGGGAAAAATATCAGCAGTAGGATGTTCTGTTTTTGACAGATGGCAGCAGCTGCCAAGAGCAAGCACAGTAAATGGTGCTGCGCTGCACTATGACTATGACTATAATGAGCTGCCATAGGCCCGGAAACAAGGGGGGGGGGGGGGGGGGGTAAAATTCCCAAAAGTCTCACACAATTCTAAAAACACTCATCGGATTTCGCTTGCTTATGCATTGATAGCTGATTTAAAGGAAACTTTCCTTAGTAAAAGTTGCTTAGATTTGCTTCTATATCAGGAAATGTGTCAATTTTGCGCCGATTTCAGGCGTTTTTTTTTTGGGGGGGGGGGCAATTGCCCATTTTTCCCAACCGTAGATCCGCCACTAGGGGGGGGGGGGGGGGGGTGGCGCCCCCAACTTTGGTGAGCCTGAGCTTAACGTTGCGTAAAAGAAGGCTTACTCTTCATCATAGGTGTCGATTTATATACTTTTCGGGGCCCTCGCCCCCTCTTGTTGAGTTCGCCCTCCTCCAATGGTGCTTTCGCCCCCCTTTAACGTGCTCTCGCCCCCCCCCAATACTTTCCGCCCTTATATAATGCATGCTAATACATGCCGCCAATACATGCTAGGTAATAGATATATAGGCACAGGCATATGTGTCGATTTATATACTTTTAGAGTGGCCCTCACCCCCAATGTTGAGTTCGCCCCCCCCCCCAAGGTGCTCTCGGCCTCCCAATGTTTTCTGGCCACTGGCGTATCCAAGGAGCCTGAAGGGCCAGTCTCCCAAATTGCCTGAAGTCGGCCAAAAAATAGCGCATTTCCTAATTTAAATGCAAATCTACGCAATGTTTACGAAGGGAAGTTTGTTTTAAATCATTCATGCATGAAAAAGCGAAATCCGATGATTTTTTTTTAGAATTGTGTGACTGGGCTTTGGCCCCTCCAAAGCAGCTTCTTTGCTGTTCTGGCATACCGAAAACGATTATTCACGCCCAAGCGTAGAATCTTTGCCAAGCCTGGAAAGGCCCCATGCCGACCTGATATGCCGTTTACCACTTTGAGAGGACCCTCCCTCAATCGATCTAAAAAGGCGCTTTTCCGGCCTGAGAGCTTTAACCCTCGCCCGTGCAGCGTCCGATCAGTGCGTGACCGTGCAGGGGGGGGGGGGGGGGTATCCCCCCTAGCGTTTCATCCCTAATTGAACTAGAGCTCGAATACAAACGAGCGTGTTGCTTGTCACGAGAGGAAGCCATTGGCACCCGATTTTATGGTCCTAGGTCATTAGGTGACCTCTGAGGTCATGGCAATGACCCACAAGTCGACCAAATTGTAAATGCGTATAAATGGAATTAATCGATCTAGAATCGCGACTGAGCATATAATTATGCTAAATGGGTGCTAATTTGAAATCAGCATCACAAAATTTCCTAGAAACGGCCAAATTCCAAAAAGGTCATGTCAGGTCATTTGAGGTCAGTGACCTCGGTTGACCTGTGGGGCGCATGACCCCAGTGGAACATATAGTTATGTAAAATATTCCCATATTTGAAATCAGCGTCACAACATGTCCTATACACTGCCAGAAGCCAAACAAGTAATATGAGGTCATCGGAGGTTAGTGACCTCGGTTGACCGCTGAAAAGGTCAATCGAGGTCACAATCTCAATGGAAACAACAACTGTCACCTGGAAACACCTGTGCATATGCTCCTGAACGACAAACACTCGGGAACTTCACAAGTTACAAGGATCAATACTACGGGACGCCAGTTGCGTCTGACATGACCTTGAAAAACAGCTCATAGGTCACGGGTCATGTGACCTACAAGTTCAAAATTTTCAGAATATGTGTCAAATTGTTCAAAAGTAGGGTACCGACAGTTTCATAGCAATCGGTTGATATTTACACGAGTTATTCCCGAAAACCATGGGGGTGGCATCCCCCTTCCCCCTCTGCACTGGCGAGGGTTAACCCTCGCCCAGGTGTGGGGGTGGATGCCGCCCTCCACGGTTTTTCTGAAATAACTCGCGTAGTTTCCAACAGATTTCGATGAAACTTTCAGTCCCCTACTTTTGAAGAAAAAAATCCCACATACCCTGAAATTTTGCATTTTTAACCCACATGACCCGTGACCTATGTATGACCTGTTTCTCAAGATCAGGTCAGGCGCAACTGGCGTCCCGCAGTATCGATGCTTGTAACTTGTGCAGTTTCCGAGTGTTTGTTGTTCATGAGCATATGCACAAGTTTTCCAGGTGACAGTTGTGGTTTCCACTGAGATTGTGACCTCGATTGACCTTTTCAGAGGTCAGCTGAGGTCATTGACCTCCGATGACCTTAGCTGACTTTTTGGGGCTTCTGGCAGTTTCTAGGACATTTTGTGACGCTGATTTCAAATTTGGGATCATTTTACATAATTATATGTTTCACTGGGGTCATGCACTTCCACAGGTCAACCGAGGTCACTGACCTCTGATGACCTGACATGACCTTTTTGGAATTTGGCAGTTTTTAGGACATTGTGTGACGCTGATTACGAATTTGGAACCCATTAAACATTATGATATGCTCATTCACGATTCTAGCTCGATACAATTTAATTTGTACGCATTTATAATTTTGATGACTTATGGGTCATTGACATGAACTCAGAGGTCACCTAATGACCCAATACCTTATAATCGGGTATCAGCGTCATACCCACCCCCACCCCCCCCCCACCTACCCGAACACGTAGTGATTTTGCCTTACCCGGTCGACTGTTAACACGCCATTGGCTGGGGGGGGGGGGGGGGGGGGGGGGAGCGTTTTTTCGCCCCATGACGATCTTTTGCAATAGCTCAAACACCAATAGCGCTATCGACGTAAAACTTCAGGTTCCTTCTTCTACATCAATTGTACGTCTGCTGTGCAAAAATGAAGCAATTTTGTTGATTATTGTTGAAGATATAGCGAATTTAGTGACATCACTAAACATTTAGTGACATCACTACACACGAGTTTGACACAAAAATAAGCTGAACTTTAGCAGGCCATAATCGTACAAATTACATATTTTGAGCAAAATGCAATCGAAAAACTTCACAAGATTGCAAATGGCAAGAATTTCAAAATGGTTATGTCTAATTTGAGAACATTTGGTTTTTGACCCCCCAATCAAAATAAACGATTTGTTTGAAAAAATGCCCTCAAAATCAAAATGTTCAAACATGAAAAAAACGGAAGATATGTTGAAAAACCACAGGTGGACAATACCGAAACCAAATTTAAAAGCAATATCGTTATTTTTGACTGACTTAGGGCTTCCTAAGTATGAGCAAGTAACTCTGACGTCATATTTTGAAATTGTGTTTTTGGCTTTTAGTGGCCAGATACAAACAAATAAATGCCAGCACTGTATTTCTGAGACAAAACTGGTCCAGCAACGTGCCTTTTTTATTTAAATTTATCAATTTCAAATTTTGACCTTGACCTTATATGGTGTCAAATTGTGAACATGGCTGCTACTATCGAATTATACGTGTATAATAACCCATAAAAACATGTGTCGCATGACTTTCGTATACCTCTTGCCAATAGTGACCTTTTGTGACATGATCTTGACCTTGATATTTGCTTATAATTTTACTTTTGGTTATGCGGGATACGTATTATACTTTTTAGAGCACTTTGTGCTATAATTGTCTCAATCTAAGGCTTTGGATGGAAAGTATGGCCCAAAAACTCAAATTTCTCAAGTTTGACCTTTGACCTGACCGTGACCTGCTATGTGACCTTATTTGGAAAATTTCGAGTAAACTTTCGATGCGTCTCATTGAGGGTTTTCGATTCTCTCTTGCGTGTCTCGCTGGGGTTATTGGTTCGGAAGATAACCAGGGGGAGGCGAAAAACGCCCCCCCCCGCTAGGGTGCGTCAATCCCGACAAAAGTCGCACATGTTTTGGTTTTCGCACTTTTTCCCATTATTTTTTCCATGCCGATTGCCACCATGTCGGTAGTGTTCATGTGAGATTTTTGGAAACCCGGACTAATTTGATTTGAAAATTGTTTTTAGTTTTGCCATTGATTTATAATGGCGGGTGGGTACGCAAAACACACCTAGTTATTATTTGATTATTTTGTATAGTCGTTGATAAAATGTATGATGCATACGTAAACAAAGCAAATTCTGCTAAACTGAATTGGGTCTCGATCAACATTCACTGAGCCGAAATCAGACGTTAATTTAGGAGGCGGGTTAAGGCATTGTGTGTGCTAGAGACTAATCTGACCATGCGACCATTCACCCGATCGTCAGGGAAGAAGGCATTACTACGCAAGCCGTCTGAGTATGAGTATAGGCCCTATACTCATCTTCCTGGGACCACGCTGATCTCGAAGGAACTCAGGATCTTCTCTTGTTGAACTGTCATTCAGAAGACGGTCTTCCTTCAGCTGCATTTCCGCTGCTGGACTCGCCGTGTCCCACAACTTATTCATGTCCTTGGCGAAGATTGATCTCTTCTTCATTTGTTTGGCTCCCTTGTACGTCAGGTTTTTGACGAGATCTCGTCGCTTCCCCACCATTTTCAAACAGCCTTTTTCATGTTGATTTTTGTTTTCGTCTCGATGTTAGCTTTCCTCCACAGTTTTGGTACCTCCTCTACGACAAAGTCCACTACTGCTTCTTTCCAGAAATATTGCATACGCCTGCTGGTTCTGCAGACGTTGTAGAGCTGCAGGGCTTTCTCCTTCGTTGGCAGCTGGATCTTCCCCTTGAATGGAACCAACTCACTGAGATCCTCACCATCTTCAAACGCCTTGTGCCAGGATAAATTCAGCACAGAAGACGGCTTGCATAGTAATGCCTTCTTCCCTGACGATCGGGTGAATGGTCGCATGGTCAGATTAGTCTCTAGCACACACAATGCCTTAACCCGCCTCCTAAATTAACGTCTGATTTCGGCTCAGTGAATGTTGATCAAGTGCGTAGGCAGGAGGGGGGGGGGGGGCAAGGGGGTCATGCCTCCCCCTCTGGAGGCCAGGGGGCCTCTCTGGCGACTGAGCGAGGGCCACCTGGGGCCGAAGGCCCCAGTGTTTTTGATGGTGTCAGGCGCCCGCAAAACGCCTTACGTCGCATAAAAGAATGCCCCGAACCGAGAAAAAAATCGTAACACGAATAAATAACAGCACTTGTGTGTCTGTTAAAGGCTTTCATAGGTAAATACGTAGAAAGGGGCCCCAGCCAGTGTGGATAGGGCCCTCTACCAGCTTTTAAAGGGCCCTACCGATCTGCAGAGGGCCCCTGTCGGCATTTATAGGGCCCTTTCGGTTGTAGAGGGCCCTCTGCCGGCATTTATAGGGCCCTGCCGATCTGGAGAGGGTCCCTGCCGATCTGAAGAGGGCCTTCTGCCGGTCTTTAGAGGGCCCTGCCGATCTGTAGAGGGCCCTCTTCCCGCCTTTAGAGGGCCCTTCCAGCATGCAGAGGGCCTGTCGATCTGCAGAGGGTCCCCTGTCGGCATTTAGATGGCCCCTTCCGGTTGTAGAGGGCCCTCTGCCAGCCTTTATAGGGCCCTGCCAATCTGTAGAGGGTCCCTGCCGATCTGGAGAGGACCCTCTGCCGGTCTTTAGAGGGCCCTGCCGATCTGTAGGTCGCCCTGCCAATATGTAGAAGGCCTCTGTTGGCATTTAGAGGGCCCTGCCGACCTGTAGAGGGCCCTCTTCCAGCTTTTAGAGTCCCTGTCGAGATGCAAAGTGTCCCAGCCAATATGTAGAGGGCCCTCTGCTGGCCTTTATAGGGTCCTGCCGATCTGTAGAGGGCCCTCTGCCCGCCTTTAGAGGGCCCTTCCAGCATGTAAAGGGCCTTCCGATCTGCAGAGGGCCCACTGTCGGTATTTAGATGGCCCCTTCTGGTTGTAGAGGGTCCTCTGTCGGCCTTTATAGGGCCCTGACAATCTGTAGAGGGTCCCTGCCGATCTGGAGAGGGCCATCTACCGGTCTTTAGAGGGCCCTGCCGATCTGTATATCGCCCTGCCAATCTGTAGAGGGCCTCTATCAGCATTTAGATGGCCCTGCCGACCTGTAGAGGGCCCTCTTCCAGCATTTAGGGGCCCTGTCGATCTGCAGAGTGCCCAGCCAATCTATAGAGGGCCTTCTGCCGGATTTTAGAGGGTCCCTGCCGATCTGGAGAGGGCCCTCTGTCGGTCTTTAGAGGGCCCTGCCGATCTGTAGATCGCCTTGCCAATCTGCAGAGGGCCTCTACCGGCATTTAGAGGGCCCTGCCGACCTGTAGACGGCCCTCTTCCAGTCTTTAGGGGCCCTGTCGATCTGCAGAGTGTCCCAGCCAATCTGTAGAGTGAGTGTAGAGGGCCCTCTGCCGGCCTTTAGAGGGCCCTGCCGATCTGCAGATGGCCATCTGCCGGCCTTTAGAGGCCCCTGCCGATCTGTAGAGGACTCTCTGCTGGCCTTTAGAGGGTCCTGTGGTGGTAGAGGTGGTCTGCCGGTCGAGCGCCGGTGAGGATCTCGAAGGAAGACCAGTGAAAGTTTTCATTTTTTTTCTTCAGTGTATGCTAGTAACGTCTGAGCGGAGTACTAGGCTTTGGTAATGAAGGCTTTGACTTTTACTCAAACTCGGGCTGCCACTACCAGGCAAAGTCAGAACCCCAGCTCTCTCCCACTGAGCTACAGGGGCGGACAAATCGCTCGTTTCCGCACTATCGAAGACTTTGTAATGTTAGTGTCATAATTCATAACCCAGAATCCAGATCACTTCACAATAATTTAGATGGGTCGGGATTAATGTATTGTACTGCAATAGAAGTTGCTGTGAGGATAAATAAAGCTTGAATATTCCGATAACTCCTATATATTACGGCTTAGCACACATATTACACTATATATTTATGACTATTCCATTTACGATTTTCATCTACAAGAACTCCTAAGTATTTAATGCATGGGTTTCTCGTGATTGGTGTATCATTTAATACTATGTCAAGATCTTGTCACGTCACTGATCTTGAATAGATTTGGCAATTTGTCTTTGATGGATTTAGTGATAATATATTTACATGGAACAACTCGTTATTTTTGGAATTAATTCATTAATCTTTATTTGCGGCTCTTCAACATTTCTAGCTTGAATATAAATTGCCGTATATAATCAGCAAATAAGTAAAAGGTACCTATTTCTGTTGTATTGCTGATGTCATTAATATAGAGAATACATAAAAGAGGACCTAAAATTGAACCCTGTGGGACGCCAAATTTCATCATTTGTTTCTTAGATGCAACCTCATTATTGCCTCTTATTAATATATGACTGTATCGTGTTGTAGAAACCTCTTGCATCACAATGCGGTATATTTTTTCAAGATAATTGCCAAGCAAACTGTATCCAAAGCTTTCTGTAAATCAAGGTGGAGCATGTTGTTTCGTTATTTTGTAGAGATTTTATCAACTTCATCGTACATTCGAACAATCGGCATGTCCATACTTTGTTGTTTCCTGAATCCGAATTGAAGAAGATTCAGGATAATATTTGCATTAACCTGCGCCCCGCTGCAGGTGGCAGAATCTGCCCCCCCCCCTCCCGGATTTTCTAAATAACTTGAAAACAATGATAATATATCAACGTCAATCATTCAGTACCTTATGCTGCATCAATTCTATGTCTTATCACAACATTTCAATGCAAATGGTGGATTGCTTTGGGAGATAATGACGTTTTAATCACGTCATGTCATGTAGTATTTGGTGGAAAAACAATACATGCTTGAACAATCATAGAAATTCGAGTTTTGACGAAAATTGCAAATACAAAATGGTGAGAAAAAAAGGAAATGACAAAATATTAAAAATGACTATCTCGGATTTTCGAAATTTTGTGTTTTTCATCCCCAGAAATGAAAAAAATATATTTGTTCTTCGTTGTCGAAAACTTATTTGTCGTTGTTTTACAACATACAACGTACTGCACTGTTTTAATGATGTGGGCCCCCCTGGCTACGAGGGACCCCTCTGATCCCATTTGCCCCCCCCCCCCCTGGGCGAAATCTTCCCTACGCCCCTGATGTTGATCGAGATGATCGAGACCCAATTCAGTTTAGCAGAATTTGCTTTGTTTACGTAAGCAGCAGAAATTTCATCAAGCACTACACAATATTAAAATAATAACTAAGTGTGTTTTGCGTTCCCACCCGCCATTATAAGTCAATGGCAAAAAATACAATTTTCAAATAAAATTAGTCCGGGTTTCCAAAAATCCCACATGAAAACTACTAGCATGGATGCAATCGGCATGGACAAAATCATGGGAAAAAGTGCGAAAACCAAAACATTTGCGACTTTTGTCGGGATTGGAGCACACTACCCCCCCCCCCCCGCCCAGCCAATGGCGTTCGGCTGAGACCCCAGCCAATGCCGGGTTATGTCGGTAAGTGAGGAACAATGAGCATCCGCTTCATTGAGAGGATCGTCGATCGACCTGAGAGGGCCATCCTCCGGTCTGAGAGGCCATTTGCCAGGTGTGGAAAGGCTTTACCTATATGCTAGTCTGAGAGGGTCCTTACGAGGCCTGAGAGAAGGAGTCTGAGAGGGCCTTTGCAATACCTGAGAACTCCCTATGCTTATTCAAGAGGGCCATTGTCTGACCCGAGAGGGCCCTGTGCCAGTTTGATATTCTGAGATTATCGGCCATTCTTAAAGCCGTAGAACGGGGTCGGTCGGAGGCTGGGCCAAAACTTTGGTTTGAGGCGCCGTCCGACACAAGGCCAAAATTTGTGTGGCTTTATTTTTGCGTTAAACTGATTTTAAACCAACTCGTTAGGGAACGATGGCCTGGAGGTCCCATGGCATGAACTTATTGTTGTTCTGGGTTATTAGCGGATGTCCACGGAAAATGAATTGTCATATGTTACACAAATATTGATTCTTCAATACCTTGCACTTATCTCATTTTCTATGACAGTTAAATATAGGACTGGCAAAAAGTAAATGATAAAAATAATTTGGATTCCTGGGCGATCATGAGTGGAATATTTTATAAATGCGTACGTTTTCGTCTGACAGAACTGTTGGCGCGATTACCCACCTATATTTACCTTGTCTTTACCTTTCGACCTACCGTTCGAAAGCTCGTCAAAATCATTTTTAAACTATTTCAGTCATGTTTTGGCTTAGATCAATATTGGGTCACCAGAGGTCATCAAAGGTGAGATTTTCCAGTTTTAGGACTTTGCTTCGAAAACCCCCAAATATTTTGGGAACTATGACATCCAGTAACAAACGGAAAAGCAATATAAAGCTCTTGAACAATGCAATCGCTAAGGTGTCCTCACCTTTTAGCTCAGGTTAACAGTTTAGGTTCCAGAGGTCATCATAGGTCAAAAAGACTATTTTTGGCAAAACTGTTTTTCACAAATACCTTTTTACCTAATACAGATAAGGCAATATGTTTTACGCCATCGTGTTTGTCTCGTCAAGGCGCTTGGGATCATATTCGAGTTGACCAGTTTAGGTTAACTTAAAATTTGACAACAAGTCAAGGTCAAGTGGTGACCAAAGTAGATCATGTTGCATGTTGGGAGACGTGCTTGGACAAGACAAACACATTGGTGTCGGTTTCACTGCTCTATCTGTATTCTGTCGAGAGTTATTGACAACAAAGTGTTGTTGACCTCGGATGACCTCATGTGACTTTGCAAGGGCCCTTGAGCAAAATATTTGCCTGAAACATCAAGAAAAGCTAGAGTAACACCAGACCATAACAAGTTTTGGGCCGATCTGATGTGTGACCTCGAAATGAAAACATTTGCTAATTATGTGTCGCTGCCAGCAATAATTTGCAAATGCAATACAATTTGGCGGACAACCATGCAACGCTACAGGAATATTCATGTTATCATTGGATTCCCGGCACATGTTTATATATAGAACGGGGATACGTGTGCTTAAAATTGTGCGTTGTTCATTCAATAGCCACGCATGATCAACGGAGTAGGCGTTTCCCGACATTTGTAACGTTAAATATGACCGATAACTATTTATATAATACAAAAGGGCGGACCAACCGCAACAGTTACAAAGTACCGGAATTGGTTAGCTAATGCCTGAACAATGGTATTATCTGGCATGGGTGTACGTTTTTAACATTTCCTGAAGAATACGTTGTAAACATGATTATATCAGTAAAACGCCTTTTTGGGCGATGACCGAGCGAGCGCGCTCTGGTAAAGCTAAAACAGGTTTGAAATATGAAACGGTAAGGGAGCACACGTGTCAGTAACACATAGTCATTTTAGTCCTCCAGAAAAATTGCCAGGCCGCAATGCATGCCAAAATACAAATTAAGTTGTATTAAATTGTTCATGATCTCCTTTCTCAAATCCGCCAAAAGAGAGTACGTCCTGAGCGCTGCATGCTTCAGCGTATAAATTAATGCTTAGAATAGTACAACCATTTTTTATCAATAATCATTTTTGCAAGTTGTTTTGTTCCTTTCGACGTTCGCGTCTGCCAACTTCCACGCGCTGTGGTACCACCTCTATTATAACGCACCATACAAAAACAAAATGATTTGATGGACCTATCCAATGGTGAAAACCCAATCTCAATCAGAGCAGTGGTTGCAAAGTTATTAGCTTCCGAAAAACGTTTGTATGGCCGGGTCGCGCCGGGTCTGGCCGGGTCGAGCCGGTTCAAATGTAAATTTGTCTAGTAAGTTGACGAGAAACCTCACGGGCGCTTCGTGCCCGCTCAGTAATTACGAATTTAGCCCGTTTTCCCTATGGCGGCCTTACATTTCCAGCCGCCCGGGAGCGGCAAATCACAGCTCGGTCCGTAACGTTGTTGTACCTATTCCTTATATTTTCTTTTACAATCATGAAATGTGTTATTTTTGCCCGATTTCTATCGTTTTGGTAAACCCGTGGCGCTGTATTGGCCCCTTGGACCCGTCCCTGTTCGGCCCCCCAATAATTTAGAAAATCGACACCGCTGATCGTCATATAAGACACCGAAAATATATGATTTTCTTCACAAAATTCTGCACATACCACATATTTTCTCCCGTCTTCCTTATTTGTGTCCTATTGCTAGCGAGGATTCAGCGAAAGCATGACGCGACAAATTTAATTTGGTAGCGTTCATGATGGGAGCATTTCCACAAATTAATCTAGACTTACTCTACGGACCCAACTCTTGTAGAGTAAGTCCAGATTAATAACATCAATAAAATTATAAATCCACATTACGTCTTACCGTGAATTTCTAAAAAGTAGATGGGGCAAACTGTGGGTTTCACAGCTGTAGAGCCGAATGTTTTCCAACTGCTTGGATTGACAGCTGTATTACTCCTTTTCTGAAATGCCTTCAAATTAAGCGGAAGTTTTGTCTTTGGTCAAACACAAAGTTGGTGGGGCCAAAACAAAGTTGATGGGCCATTTTTGCCCGACCGATTGTGTCTGCTTGGCACGTCATTGTTCAAGGCGGACTCAGAACGACAAAGAAGTTGCTTTAGGGGCCAGATCCCCAAAAGTCTACCACTATCCTCAAAGCTCGTCAGATTTCGCTGCCTTTCAGACTGGCTATTGATTCACCTTTTTTGGAGGGATTCAATCACGATTCATTTTGGAATAGGAATGATTCAGTCACCGTTTGATTCATGGATAACTATTTTGGGAAATGATTCTTTGGGATTAAAAGAATAAAAACATTGTATGATCAAATCACGTTTGACTCATGATTAAAACCATTAGGGTTGATGACCTTAACCTCGATGTATAAAAACGTTAAAATACTGATAGACTGTATTGATATTTTGGCCACAGGCCTTTGTCAAAATTACATATGAGTGAATACAATGTTTACATGAATGACAATGATACAAAATATGTGCATCGAATTCGTCGCCGAGTTTTAAACATTTTCAGGTAATTCTCGTGATCGCATTTTTCGCAACTACCTCCATTTACGTGTCGGCGATTTCGCACTCCTTAGCTAATCATACATCTAGGTAAAGTCACAATCATACGCAAACAGACTCAATAAGCTCACCTTTCTAATATAGGCACTTATACAACACATCACATCCCCCCCCCCCAATGTATGTACATACATAAGCAAACGCAATCATAACTGAAGTTCATACCCTACACTCTCTGGAGCTGAAGCTCATACACATCACCACAAATCATATTATCCTCCTGCTTTCTATCCGATATACATACGACACAGTCACATCTATAACTCTACACTGTTCTTTCAATGTAAGCAATATACCGCACGCATAATTGGCCATGAGGATCCCTGGGTATTTAATGAAGGCGTCACTCCCCTAATCATAATACTTTCAGCAATCTGGGTGATCCTGGGCTCTGTAAAGGATTTTTAAATCTAGAAAATCTGGGTGGGTAAGAATATCGTCTTGATGGTGCACGTTTAAGATATGATCTCCAAAAGGGGTGTTGGCGGTTTTGTTTATGGTGTCGCGTCGATGTTCGTTGTAGCGTAGTCGGACGCATGGATTCCCCCACATAGGATCCTCCCCTCCCCTGTTGTCTGCATCGCTTACAGCGGATCTCATATACTACGTTTTTTTTGGGTGCAATCACCTTTGAAGCCTGACCTGCAAAGATGGCCTGACCTGCATCTGCGCCCCCCTGGACAGCTGGGTTTACAAATAGAAGATTTAACTAGTGATTTTTTTCAGTTTGTTGTCGTTCTTCCAGGCTAAACGTACTCGGAATTTTGACTTTTTAATGACATGTTTTACTTTCCATAGGAGCTGTTCATCTATATATGGTAGGGTTAGGAAGCCGTCCACTGTATCCGCCTTTTCTTTTTGCCGGTCCTCCCTCCCTTACTTCTTTTCTTGCCCCTCCCCCTCCCTGCCCTGATCCTAGATCGCTGAACTTCTCTTAGCAGTCTCCTGAGAATCCCCTCATTGTACCCATTTTCTGACAGTAGGTTCCATATTTTGTCTATGCTTCTATCCTCCTTCTGTTTGTTAGATGAGTTATTGTATGCCCTATGAAACATGTTGCGAATAATATTGTATTTTGTGTCCTTAGGATGAGCTGATGTTGAATGTAGAATAATGCTCGAGTTTGTTGGCTTGATATAAATTTCTGTTTCTATTTTCGTGACGTTGTCGCAGGTTCTACCGTCACGAAGGTATCTAAGAAGGGGACTCCTTGTCCATCCCCGCTGTGTTCTAAGGTAAATGTCAAATTGGGGTGTTGTCTATTCAGGAAGTCTAAGAAGTCTTCTAGCGCCTGCTGTCCAAGTGTCCATATTCCTGCGTAGTCGTCGATGTAACGAGCCAGGAAAGCTGGTTTCAAGGGAGATGCTGCTAATGCTTTGGTTTCGAAATGGTCTAGGAATAAAATCGCGAGAGGAGGTGCGCATGGGTTTCCCATGGCTAGTCCCAGTTTTTGGGGGTAGTAGGCATTGTTGAATGAGAAGACGTTGTCCCTGAGACTCTGCTCTAGGAGGCTGCAAATGTCTTCCTTAGATAGTCCAAAGGTGTCAATACTATCCCCATGGTCCTCTAGTTTAGATCTCACTGCATCGACAGCTTCATCTACTGGTATACTACCATATACATTGACTACATCGATGCTGAAGAAGATGCTGCCCTCCGATACCCCGTGCTGTTCTACATGTCCCGATACCTTCTCTAAGTAGTCTCTGGCGGATACAGGGGACGGTTTCCTAACCCTACCATATATATATAGATGAACAGCTCCTATGGAGAGTAAAACATGTCATTAAAAAGTCAAAACTCCGAGTACGTTTAGCCTGGAAGAACGACAACAAACTGAAAAAATCACTAGTTAAATCTTCTATTTGTAAACCCAGCTGTCCAGGGGAGCGCAGATGCCATCTTTGCAGGTCAGGCTTCAAAGGTGATTGCACCCAAAAAAAACGTAGTATATGAGATCCGCTGTAAGCGATGCAGACAACAGGGGAGGGGAGGATCCTATGTGGGGGAATCCATGCGCCCAGTCCGACTACGCTACAACGAACATCGACGCGACGCCATACACAAAACCGCCAACACCCCTTTTGGAGATCATATCTTAAACGTGCACCATCAAGATATTCTTACCCACCCAGATTTTCTAGATTTAAAAATCCTTTACAGAGCCCAGGACCACCCAGATAGAAAGATTGCTGAAAGTATTATGATTAGGGGAGTGACGCCTTCATTAAATACCCAGGGATACTCATGGCCAATTATGCGTGCGGTATAGTGCTTACATTGAAAGAACAGTGTAGAGTTATAGATGTGACTGTGTCGTATGTATATCGGATAGAAAGCAGGAGGATAGTATGATTTGTGGTGATGTGTATGAGCTTCAGCTTCAGAGAGTGTAGGGTATGAACTTCAGTTATGATTGCGTTTGCTTATGTATGTACATACATTGGGGGGGGGGGATGTGATGTGTTGTATAAGTGCCTATATTAGAAAGGTGAGCTTATTGAGTCTGTTTGCGCATGATTGTGACTTTACCTAGATGTATGATTAGCTAAGGAGTGCGAAATCGCCGACACGTAGATGGAGGTAGTTGCGAAAAATGCGATCACGAGAATTACCTGAAAATGTTTAAAACTCGGCGACGAATTCGATGCACATATTTTGTATCATTGGCATTCATGTAAACATTGTATTCACTCATATGTAGTTTTGACAAAGGCCTGTGGCCGAAATATCAATACAGTCTATCAGTAATTTAACGTTTTTATACATCGAGGTTAAGGTCATCAACCCTAATGGCTTTAATCATAAGAATAATGTTCCTCGCAGCAGCTCTAACCAATTTACGTTTGACTCATCATTGAAACAGCATTGCAACAGTCTTTTTGATTCAATCAGCCTTGTTTCTATGCGGGTTTTAATTCAATCATGATTCATGAATACAAAATCTGGTGGTGAATCGATTCTTCTTTGATTCAAGGGATTTTGATCGAACGATTCCAATCGATTCAATCATAGTTGAATCAATAACCAGTCTGTGCGTTATGCATGAATATCTGATTTAAAACAAACTGCCCTGAATTCAAGTTGGTTAGAATTCCTTTCCAATAGGAAAATGTGCCAATTTTCGATAGACTTCAGTCGTTTTAAGGACCATGGCCCCTTTATAGGTCCAGTAAATGGGGACGGAGGGGGCGATTACCTCTTATGGGGACAGAGGGAGCGATTACCTCTTATGGGGACAGAGGGAGCGATTTCCTCTTATGGGGACAGAGGGAGCGATTACCTCTTATGGGGACAGAGGGAGCGATTACCTCTTATGGGGACAGAGGGAGCGATTACCTCTTATGGGGACAGAGGGAGCGATTACCTCTTATGGGGACAGAGGGAGCGATTACCTCTTATGGGGACAGAGGGAGCGAGTACCTCTTATGGGGACAGAGTGAGCGATTACCTCTTATGGGGACAGAGGGAGCGAATACCTCTTATGGGGACAGAGGGAGCGATTACCTCTTATGGGGACAGAGGGAGCGATTACCTCTTATGGGGACAGAGGGAGCGATTACCTCTTATGGGGACAGAGGGAGCGATTGCCTCTTATGGGGACAGAGGGAGCGATTACCTCTTATGGGGACAGAGGGAGCGATTACCTCTTGTGGGGACAGAGGGAGCGATACCTCTTATCAGGGCTTCGGAACCATGCAGACACTCCTTCCTAATTTTGGCGCGGATAATCTTATCGCTCGTTTCTATTTTGGTCTTTTACACTCCTGAACCAATTTTGCGCCGATTAAGTTCAGAGTTTGTGATAACGTAATAGCACGATCTGGTACTCATACTCATACGGTTTATTAAGGCATTCCGCAATATACTTGCGGCTATTACTACCTCTCGTCACTGATAAATATAAAACTACAGGGATGTGGTCGGAACATACAACGCACACGCACAACGTCACACAGCAAAATGTCACACAATTACAAGCACACATTAGTCAAAACTAAATATAAACTTGCATCGAGACATTGGGATTAAACCTGTGCCGACCGGCCATCGCTGAGGTGCCGTCTGAGACGGCGACTGAACAGGTGCGGAGGGAGCCGCGACAGATGGGGTGGCAGGGCGTTGTACGACGCCGATCCCCTGCACTCAAACCGCCTCCTCCCCATTTCGGTGCGGGACCGCGGTACATACAGCAGGTGGTCCTGCCGCGTAGCAACGTCCAGGTCGCGGCCGCGAGCCTCGGCTACAGTGGTGAGATCGGCCGCCAAGACCTCCGGCTCACCGCTACAATCCACTTTGTGCACGAGACTCAGGGCGTGGTACGACACAAGTTGCTCCGCGCCGAGCCACCCCAGTCGCCTCAGAAAATCAGACACATGATCATACTTTTTACGGCCGAAAATTACTGTAGCTGAATAGTTAAGTATTTTTTTTTAATGCGAGAGAGGTTCTGCTTGGTGCCACTGCCGTACACCGAGATACAATATATAATTTGCGAGACGACCAGGGCGTTGACAAGCGCGAGAATCACGGCGGGGGGGTAGGTGTCCCCACAGATGTGACAGACCACTCAAAACTCCAAAGCAGCGTTTAGTAATCGTTGAAACGTGAGCTGTCCAGTTCAGAGAACGATCAAAGGTGAGGCCGATGTTTTTGGCTTCAGAAATGGGGAGTAAATCATGGTCGCGGAATGTTACTTTGATGTCGGGTAAAGTGCGCAGATTTTGTGGGCTGCCCAAGAGCATCAGTTGGGTCTTAGCGGCGTTAACTTTATGTCCGTTTGCTCGGAACCAAATGTCAAGAGAGGCCAGAACGTTTTCCATGCGTGCGACGACTGTTTGAATTTCAGACTATTTGCCGCTGACCATAATTTGTGTGTCGTCGGCGTATTGGACTACTACTACGTCTTCGGCAAACTGACTGATGTCGTTAGCGAACACGCAGTAGAGAAGAGGCCTAAAGCTGAGCCTTGGAAAATACCGATGTTATTTGGCAGAGGGTGGGATTTTTTGACACCACCCAGATTATCAGTGAGGCTGACACTCTGGGTGTGGTTTCTCAGGTATGCCGAGAACCAAGATGTGTCGATTCCGTGGGCCTGTAATTTAGTAAGGAGCTTTGAGTGGTCGATCACATCGAAACACTTGGTCAAGTCCAGCAGGCAGAGAAGATATACTTCTCCATGGTCGAAGGCGGATAGGATATGGTCAGATATGGAAGTCAGCGCGGTTTCGGTGGAGTGACGGGAGCGAAAACCGTGCTGATTAGGAGAAAGGAGGTGATTTTCGGAGAGGTAAGTGTGAAGCTGCTGATAGACAGCTACAATTTTGGTATGTGGTATCGTATCACTTAGACATCTGTGACGACGGGATTATGGCAAACCAGACGCTCTGACAAGCTGGGAAATATCATTCATACAATGTAGATCGAAAACAAACACGTTGGTTTTCGGATATATTTTCTACAATCACCCTTGCATACTTCCGTACAAAACTTGCAGCCTGCGAGAATCATGCATCGGGGTTTCGCTAGATCGTGCATTTCAAACCGTTCTAAAAGGAAATAATGACCTTTTACATTTTTTTAGCAACAATTTCTTACACCCAAAAGTTTCAAACACCCAAAAGTGTCGTATTTTTTGCCCCCTGGTCCCCCATTTTTGAACCAAAAAGAAATTTCGGGGTTCAAAAATAAAGATCTTTTAATGACGAATCGAATGGTTTTCGTCCCATCGAAATTGACCAAGTGGTTCTGGAGATCTCGGAGGGGGGGGGGGGGGCAGAATCTGCCCCCGCACGTTAACGTACCTAATTCTAGCCGCCCGCAAGGAATAGGGTTAATCCGCCGAATGCATCACGGTTTTCTGAAACGTTTATTGATTGATTATTGATTATGGAAAACAGTTCAGATAAATGTGTAATGTGTGCATTGTAATGTATTAAATACCTGTTTGTGGAAAATTCATGTGAAAAACATCTAATTTATTTTTAAAGAAATAAGTCGAGAATACTAAATAGGTCGCCGTCCGGTGCCAAGCTAAACTGCCGATTTCAATGCACTTTTTTCAAATGTGTGTTAATTGTTCATAGAAGTTTAGTACATGTTCGCAAAAGATAGAGTGCAGGAAATATATTATATGCCTGCATCAATGACGTACCAGTGCTCTCCGCAACAGTGACGTTATGGTGACGTCACAAGGCACTGCTAGCAGTGCCTTGTGACGTCACCATAACATTGCTGTTGCGAAGAGCACTGGTACGTCATGACGTTTAAGTCGGCATTCGGCCCATGGAGGACGGAGGCGGCACCTGACCTGAGCGCGGCACCTGACCTTGGGGCGGCACCTGGCCTGAGGGCGGCACCTGACCTGAGGGTGGCACCTGACCTGAGGGAGGCAACTGATCTGAGGGTGGCACCTGGCCTGGAGGCGGCACCTGGTCTGGAGGCGGCACCTGACCTGAGGGCGGCACCTGGGATGAGGGCGACACCTGACCTGAGGGCGGCACCTGGCCTGAGGGTGGCACCTGACCTGAGGTAGGCAACTGATCTGAGGGCGGCACCTGGCCTGAGGGCGGCACCTGACCTGAGTGTGGCACCTGGCCTGGAGGCGGCACCTGGCCTGAGGGCGGCACCTAACCTGAGGGCGGCACCTGACCTGAGGGCGGCATCTGACCTGAGGGCGGCACCTGACCTGGAGGCGGCACCTGGCCTGAGGGCGGCACCTGACCTGAGGGCGGCACCTGACCTGAGGGCGGCACCTGGCCTGAGGGTGGCACCTGACCTGAGGGAGGCAACTGATCTGAGGGCGGCACCTGACCTGAGGGAGGCAACTGATCTGAGGGCGGCACCTGACCTGAGGGTGGCACCTGACCTGAGGGTGGCACCTGGCCTGGAGGCGGCACCTGGTCTGGAGGCGGCACCTGGCCTGAGGGCGGCACCTGACCTGAGGGCGGCACCTGACCTGAGGGCGGCACCTCCCTCCCAAAGGCAAGAACAAGTGACGAAGAAAAGAAGAACAACAGTTCAACGATGCTATTCCTTTCGCAGGTAGAGTGAATACATCACTATGTATGAGGCAGCGAAGGTTGTAAATGGCTTCCGCGCTAAACAGAGTTATATGCCAAGGCGAAGGTCCTCGACTTAAGGCGGCCGCACACTAGGCCATTCGGCGCGCAATATACTGCGACATTCCGCCTCGGAAAATCGCGGCGATACCGCTGAATATCGTCCTTGTTCCGGCGGATTCGGCGCTGTCTGCTCGCGAGATTCCGCCCCGCCGACCTACAGCATGTCGCAACCTGTGCCTACAGCCTGTCACAAGGTAAAATAATGATGGCCATTTTTCGACGAAGATGTAAGTTTAGAACCACGAAACTTTTCCATAATAAATTTCACAGCGGCAAGAGCATGCTGTGCAAAATGTGCACCTCTGTCTTGCATAGATTCGCCACCGTAGCCTGATCGATTTTGTTGTCCGCGGCTCCGCGGCGTTCAGTCGCCGAAAAAAGCTCGTTCGAATCAGCTTTTTTCCGCCGGTCCGCAGATGGCCGGCCGACGACATTCGTCCTCGATTTTTGACGTTTCGGCTGACGCGAAGGCGGAATGTCGCTAAAGATGCGCGGGAAGTCGTAGCGATATCGCGACCTCCGCGCGCCGAATGGCCTAGTGTGCGGCCGCCTTTACGGTGTGTCCCCGTCTTGTTGGCTGAAGCTGTTCGCGTTTGTTTCATTCAGTTCCTCCTTATAAGTGAATGTGTTGCTGGAATCGGATCCCTTTCCTAAGCATAACTTATTGCAATTTTCTGCTTGACTCCCACCTTTAAAATTGCCACTCTTCTCCTCGAAAGACCTTGAAATGCGTCAATTCTAAGCCGATTTCACTTTTCAGTCGTTTTTTTCCCTTTTTTTTTGGGGGGGGGGGGAGGTATAATGCTTCTGCTGTCCCCACCATTGTATCCTCCCTTGCGTGAAACCACCACTTGGTACCCTACCACCACCTGAGACCACCACGTGGGACGCTACCGCCACGTGGCACCACCACGTGTGACCGCCACGTTGTCGCTCTGGATCCGTCTCGGGCTCTCGGGAGCCGACGTCGTCCCACGTGGAGTCGGTTCTCGATCCGACACTGCATGGCAGTCGGCGTCTGTGGGCGGCCAACGCGCCACTCTCTCCCTCCGGAACTCGGCAGGCTATTGTGATCCACCGCACTGCGCAATGTGTGGGCTATTTTGATCCGCCGTCTTGCGCAATGTGTGTGTGTGTGTGTGTGTGTGTGTGTGTGTGTGTGTGTGTGTGTGTGTGTGTGTGTGTGTGTGTGTGTGTGTGTGTGTGTGTGTGTGTGTGTGTGTGTGTGTGTGTGTGTGTGTGTGTGTGTGTGTGTGTGTGTGTGTGTGTGTGTGTGTGTGTGTGTGTTTGTGTGTGTGTGTGTGTGTGTGTGTGTGTGTGTGTGTGTGTGTGTGTGTGTGTGTGTGTGTGTGTGTGTGTGTGTGTGTGTGTGTGTGTGTGTGTGTGTGTGTGTGTGTGTGTGTGTGTGTGTGTGTGTGTGTGTGTGTGTGTGTGTGTGTGTGTGTGTGTGTGTGTGTGTGTGTGTGTGTGTGTGTGTGTGTGTGTGTGTGTGTGTGTGTGTGTGTGTGTGTGTGTGTGTGTGTGTGTGTGTGTGTGTGTGTGTGTGTGTGTGTGTGTGTGTGTGTGTGTGTGTGTGTGTGTGTGTGTGTGTGTGTGTGTGTGTGTGTGTGTGTGTGTGTGTGTGTGTGTGTGTGTGTGTGTGTGTGTGTGTGTGTGTGTGTGTGTGTGTGTGTGTGTGTGTGTGTGTGTGTGTGTGTGTGTGTGTGTGTGTGTGTGTGTGTGTGTGTGTGTGTGTGTGTGTGTGTGTGTGTGTGTGTGTGTGTGTGTGTGTGTGTGTGTGTGTGTGTGTGTGTGTGTGTGTGTGTGTGTGTGTGTGTGTGTGTGTGTGTGTGTGTGTGTGTGTGTGTGTGTGTGTGTGTGTGTGTGTGTGTGTGTGTGTGTGTGTGTGTGTGTGTGTGTGTGTGTGTGTGTGTGTGTGTGTGTGTGTGTGTGTGTGTGTGTGTGTGTGTGTGTGTGTGTGTGTGTGTGTGTGTGTGTGTGTGTGTGTGTGGGTGTGGGTGTGTGTGTGGGTGTGTGTGTGGGTGTGGGTGTGGGTGTGGGTGTGGGTGTGGGTGTGGGTGTGGGTGTGGGTGTGGGTGTGGGTGTGGGTGTGGGTGTGGGTGTGGGTGTGGGTGTGGGTGTGGGTGTGGGTGTGGGTGTGGGTGTGGGTGTGGGTGTGGGTGTGGGTGTGG